>JACXGJ010003542.1:18971-52940 GCA_016801105.1 Esox niger
ATATATATATATATATATATATATATATATATATATATATATATATATATATATATATATATATATATATATATATATATATATATATATATATATATATATATATATATATATATATATATATATATATATATATATATTGCTGGATGTAGCACAGTGCCCCCATGTAGCCCAGTGCCCCATTGGACAATAAATACTCTAAGGTTTTGTTCTTGACCTCATTTCACACTTGGCATTTTGTCACAGTTTTTCTGGGGCTAGCCCTGAAAGAGCAGAGCATCACCAACTAGCCTGAGGCTAAGAATTATGCTTTCTCACTTCAAAATATGCAAGTGTTAACTCTTGCTTAGCTCAGGGCTTAGGAGGCCCTCAGCCCAGGGTTTAGGAGGCCCTTAGCCCTAAGCTACAGTGGGGCAAAGAAGTATTTAGTCAGCCACCAATTGTGCAAGTTCTCCCACTTAAAAAGATAAGAGAGGCCTGTCATTTTCATCTTAGGTACACTTCAACTATGAGAGACAAAATGAATCACAAAATGAATCAGAGAATCACATTGTAGGATTTTAATGAATTTATTGGTAAATTATTCGGTAAAATAAGTATTTGGTCACCTACAAACAAGCAAGATTTCTGGCTCTCACAGACCTGTAACTTCTTCTTTAAAAGGCTCCTCTGTCCTCCACTTGTTACCTGTATTAATGGCACATGTTTGAACTTGTTATCAGTATAAAAGACACCTGTCCACAACCTCAAACAGTCACACTCCAAACTCCACTATGGCCAAGACCAAAGAGCTGTCAAAGGACACCAGAAACAAGATTGTAGACCTGCACCAGGCTGGGAAGACTGAATCTGCAATAGGTAAGCAGCTTGGTGTGAAGAAATCAACTGTGGGAGCAATTATAAGAAAATGGAAGACATACAAGACCACTGATAATCTCCCTCGATCCGGGGCTCCACGCAAGATCTCACCAAAATGATCACAAGTACGGTGAGCAAAAATCCCAGGACCATATGGGGGGACCTAGTGAATGACCTGCAGAGAGCTGGGACCAAAGTAACAAAGGCTACCATCAGTAACACACTACTCCGCCAGGGACTCAAATCCTGCAGTGCCAGACGTGTCCCCCTGCTTAAGCTAGTACATGTCCAGGCCCATCTGAGGTTTGCTAGAGAGCATTTGGATGATCCAGAAGAGGATTGGGAGAATGTCATATGGTTAGATGAAACCAAAATAGAACTTTTTGCAAAAAACTAAACTCGTCGTGTTTGGAGGAGAAAGAATGCTGAGTTGCATCCAAAGAACACCATACCTACTGTGAAGCATGGGGGTGGAAACATCATGCTTTGGGGCTATTCTGCAAAGGGACCGGGACGACTGATCCGTGTAAAGGAAAGAATGAATGGGGCCATGTATCGTGAGATTTTGAGTGAAAACCTTCCACCAGGAAGTGCATTAAAGATGAAACGTGGCTGGGTCTTTCAGAGGGTATATAACAACGTATTGAGATGAACTTTTGTTATTGACCAAATACTTATTTTCCACCATAATTTACCAATAAATTCATTAAAAATCCTACAATGTGATTTTCTGATTTCTTTCTCATTTTGTCTCTCATAGTTGAAGTATACCTATGATGATAATTACAGGCCTCTCTCATCTTTTTAAGTGGGAGAACTTGCACAATTGGTGGCTGAGTAAATACTTTTTTGCCCCACTGTAGGATGCAGTGTGAACAAATCTAGTGTGGTTGGATGTATTACACAATCTCCAATGCATATGATCCCAAGCAAATACATTTTTTTAATGTAATATAAACAATTATATTTTGATGTTAATGTTCCCTACATTAACTTTCATAAACTCTAACCATTTCTCAGTGTGTTCCACCTTATAATAATCTTTAATTATTATTGAGGTTGGATTGTGGATTATAGATCCATTCCTAATACCAATTTATTTATGTCCGTCCTGAAAAGATGGTCAGTGCGTATTCAGGATGGCGCCTCCTGTGGCCATATTTGTCAATGTTCTGCTTTCACTCATGGTGTCACTTTCCATTGACTTAAGGAAGTGAAGGCAGGGGGGAGGTATGATATGATAATTGATTATGATCGGAAAGAGTTGAGTTTAGGGCTCAAGTCAAATAAAACTGGTATTCATACACAGTCAAGTAAAATAATTGAGTTTTTTATTGACATTGGATATTTAGCCACACACTAATACTTGTTATAACCGCACTTCTCTCAAATGACAGCTGTTGTTGTTGGTAAGTATTCTACAGACTATTGGGTTGCATCAGCCACTAAGTGAATTGCATTTAAAGTTTTAGCAATTAGCAGATTTCGTATCCAGAGCATATTACAGAAAGTGCATATAAAAGGATTTGGTGAAACAATCACACAGTTTAGTAGTAAATTCAATCAACAGAATGAATTAGTTTTCAGCAAAGGTCAGAGCTGGAAACAAGCCAATACAAACAAACAGAAAATGTATAAGTCAGCAAATAACAACTGACTGCAGAGCGTAGCAACGTAACTAAGGAATTCTGTGGAAAGATGAGTTTTCAAATGTTTTTTTGAAAATAAATGGTGACTCTTATCTTAGCATCCAAGGGAAGCTGGTTCGAACATTGAGCCAGAACAGAGAAGAGTGCATGCTCTTTGTTTCTTTATTACACCAGCTACTGTGCTACATGCTAACCAACTTTATCTTAGTATTCTGTTGCATTCTCTATCAGGTCCAACCTTTTCTCTTCCATCTATCATTTTATGTTGTTTACATAACATGTAAAAGCAACTCTTATTTGCTCCTGTTGTTGCACATGTCTTTTGGAAAGACAGTACAGATGTGCTTTTCATTATGTCTTCATGCTGTTTTCTTGAATAGATCATCCACATCTATAGAATCCTTTTAATTTTGCAAACCATGCACTATTCAATATGGAGAGAAGAGGCTGTATTAGTTTGAGAGTAATCTAGCATAGGATGGACCTAGGACCAGTTGCCAATATTGTGGATCAACTATGCTTGGAATAAAAGGCCATTCTTGTGTTACCTGGCTAGGGAATAAAGCCACAATGGATTTCAAACAAGGACTAAAGCACAATTCATGGATGGATTTTTACTTCAGGGACCTTGGACTTCTCAAGACAAAATATCTTAAGAAGACAGGCATATACGTTGAATAGTCTGAATAGTTGTTATATTATCCCTTATGCCCTTTGTTGTAGAGGAATATAGTTTCTGTTGAAGTGCATGTCAATAGGCAACCTTAATCTCATATTTTCCCATTGTGATTTCTTGAAGCAGAATCCTGCTTTGAATGCTATTGTCATATAATTTGCCATTTTATTTGGTGCTTAACTTTAAAAGGTTTTCTATTATACTATGTTTACCACCTTCACCTACCACCTTCACCTACCCTTACCCTTACCCTTGAACTGAATGTTAAAATGCTTAATTAAGATGTTTTGAGGGAAGACACTATACAATACTAAGAATTTACCAAATTCCAGGGCTGAGGAGACACAAATAAAAGGTATGTGGTTTTTTTTCTTTGTCACAGGTCTAAACCCTTTTTAGGATTAAGGCCCATGCTCTGACAGGGCCATTACCAGACATTGGTTATCCTTTTTGCCAGGCACTTCTTGGTTGATTTGGCTGTGTGCTTTGGATCATTGTCATTTTGTCGTTATATTTATATATATATATATATATATATATATATATATATATATATATATAATATGGGAGTGGGTGACACTGAGACAGTTATGAAATAGCAGTGGGGATAAAGACCAATGGGAGACAGGTTGGAGTGGGGAATCAAACCCCAGTCTCCAGTGGGACAAATACAAAATGGAAGCTGCAAGCAGCCTTGAGCAGGGTTTAGCATACAGGTACATTGCCATATTGGACCACTATTGCTTTGAGAGACATATTGTATATATTCCTCTCTAATGGTTACTTGTGGTCAAGATGAACCACAGGTTAAGAATGAGCTAAATTAATATCCTTGAGCATGTGCCTCAAATGTTATTACACTGAGTGACATGGTTCAACAGATGAGTTAAGGTCCAGGGTGTTTTGGCCGGATTTCACTACTTGCACATCTTGGCTCCTAGAATCATTTCTGTAACAGATATCATCAATTATGATGCATCCTGGTGATCACATCCCCCTTGGCTACAAAAAAACACATAAAAACAGACTTCTGGGACACTATTTTGAAACCTCATCTCTTGGAATGGCTAAAAAAAGTTTTACGATACACATTTCTGCAATAGAGTATGCTAATTTATTTTGGAAATATATATGAAGTTTTGTATGATTGTTATTTTCTGATATTTCCATGCCTTTATAGTCATATTAAAGTGTTTTAGGCTGAAACAAATGAATAAAATAAATAACAGAAGGTCAAAAATATAGTGGATGGAGGCCACTTTAGGTTAATGTGACCATTAGGGCACCACCATGTGGCCAAACTGAATTTGCACGTGTTACACTTTCACACTATTTTTGACAGTTGCTATTTTGACACAAATATCAGTGAGATTAATATGCATTCACGTGCAACAGCACACCCACATTAATTAATTAATTTTAATTGGTCAATAGCAGCCATGTTTTTCAATGTATTGGCCTGTGTTAATTGTAATGAATACACAAGAGGGAAGCCCAAGGCAGGCAATGGGTCATACACAGGCAATACGGGATAGAGAGGCAACATTACAGGAGAGCTACGCCTAGAGAACGAGTCAGAGTCAAATGGGCAGAAACTGGTCAGGTCTTTATCCACAGGAATGACATGCATGGATGTGCTCCGGCTGATTGTTCCTTCTCCTGCTGTTTTCTCATTGTTATCATTTTGAAAATAGCAGGCAAGCCCTTTGAGGCCTCAGGGCTGTAGACACTGGTCCCCACCTCTTCACATTCTCCTTTGGCAGAAGACTCCTGTGAGAGAGAACAAGAGCTACCTTCCCTGGCAGAAAAGTCCTGGGTGACCTGCTGCTCTAGCTGTCTGCCACTTCAATGAAGTTTAACTTGAACCGAAGGTCCAGTACACAGGCCGTATTCATCGCTGTAGATGATGAACCCAGAGGAACATTTTTGTATTTCAGAAGCTCATAAAACACAAATTCAAACGGCAAGCTCAAGAGTGGTAATAAAATAAGAATATGAATAAGATAAAAAGAAAACTAATATGGATATCCAGGATACACAAGTCAGAGGATTTCAGCCTACTAGAGGATTTGTAGCCATATCCAAATCTTCATACTGCTCTTGTAAGTTCTTGCGGATGGCACATTTCATGCTCCTCACCAGGCTGATGTCAACATCCTTTTCTGCCAGGCTGGATTCAGTCAAATGCTGAAGGACAGGTCTCAGCGAGGAGACTGTGATACAGGTCTCTGCAGCCAGGGAATCAATAAAGGTGGCTTCAGCATCATACATGTGTCCTCAAGAATAGATGTATGACCCCTTCAGCACCTTCTGGTGCCTGGTACTTCTGTCACCCATTAGAGTAGTTGCCAGTGCAGTACGCTGTTCAACAAACCTGCAAACATTATATTAGATTACGTTTGAAATGTTTTCCAAATTCCTAATCTACACAACAGGCTTGCTGAACAGAGCACAGGAAAAGTGTGTGTCTGAGAGTGAGAAAAAAAGAGTGGATGAGTGAGAAAGAAAGGGTGTGAATGAAACAGAGAGTAAGCGAGAGGCAAGGGAGTGTGTTGTACATGGTAAGGGAAACATTATTTACTAAATACTAATAACTAATGCATTTCTTGATTTATCTATGTTGTTTTCTTACATTTGTTGTACATTCATGCAGTCAGTGCCTTTTAAATTGAGTAGGGCTATCTTGACACTGACAGACTAGTTCTATGGACGGGATAGTGTCATATCTAAGAAATTCAAACCTATGTTGAGGATGTTGAGGAAGATTTAGTTCTGCTTGTTTTTTTCAGCTTCTTCCTTCTCTTACATGAGTCGTTAAAGTCTTGGGCAATACTCCTGCAAGCCCTCACAGTAGCATCCACTTGGTCAATTTTCAGGGCCTTTCCAAGTGCAATATATAAATTATGTCCAAAGCAGCTGATCCAGGTTGATAGGAGGGATTGGATGCATATTGGAGGCATTGTCAGTAGTGACACACACACTGTCTGGTCAATTCCCCATTGCCTGCCTTGGACTTCGATTTCAGCCTCCCGTTTGTTACTAATAAAGCTGCTGCACTCTGGGCTTGGAACATGCCTTCCCTCTTGTGTAGTCATTACAATTAACAGAGGCCAATTTGATGAAAAACATGGCTGCTATTGCCCAATAAAAATGCATGGGTGGGTGTTGCATGTGAATGCATATTAATCTCACTGATAATTGTATCATAATAGCAACTGTCCAAAACACTGTGAAGGTGTAACACGTACAAATGTTGTGTGGCCACATTGTGGACACATTAACTAATCTGTTGAGCCATGTCACTCAGTGTCATAACATTTGAGGCACATGCTAAAGGACATGAATTTAGCTCATTCATAATCCATGGTTAAACTTGACCACAAATAACCATTAGACAGGAAAATATATAATGTCTCTCAAAGCAAAAGTGGTCCAGTATGGCAATGTACCTGTATACTAAACCCTTCTCAGGGCTGCTTGCAGGTTCCATTTGTTGTTTGTCCCACTGGAGACTGGGGTTTGATTTCCCACTCCAACCTCTAACAGCTAGGGTTTCCAAATCTGCTTGTCACTGTCTTGACATTTTGGCCTCTAAAATGGTCATCCTTTATAGTAGAAGGAAGTGATTTATATGCTGGGATTGTGCTGACCCTCAGCTACATGAAGGACGTATAAAAAAAATCTAGACACATGAGTAATGAGTAAAACTGATATTTGATTTATGAATACAACCCATATTTTGGTTTAATATTCAAATAAAATAAAATAGTAAAATATAATGGGTAGGCAGTTTTACATTACATTTGGATAATGCCAGGGGTTCAGAATAACTACAAGTTGAATGGTTTTGAATGTATAAAATAATAACATGAACATGATTTATTTTACTCTCATCCATATCCATTTTGTTCAAAGAAATTCAGATAATCATTGAAAATGTCCATATGGGCTCACTGAACTTATTCTGCCATATTGTACTTCCAAAAGCCTCCACTAGATGTCAGTCCCCTTTTTGATCCTAAGGATTACATTTTTTTAATAGGGTGTCTTGAATAGGGGTGCCTTTATTTCCTTTGTAATTCCCTACATGTGCCATAACTGGAAGTGGTGGAGATTAGAACAGGGATGTGTCCAGTCTTCCTTTGGATGGATATATCCACAGATGACATAGATGACGTTATATTACATTTTCATATAGGCCTTGTAATTCCACTAAAACAATGCAAAATAATAAAAAACATTATCATAGAATAGCATTCAGGCTACACTTAACATATTTTACAATTATGTTGATTCTGTTTGGATACTTTTCATCGTCCGAATGTGCAAACCCATTTTCATTATCTTCGCTCTCCATAATCATTTATTCTACTCCTTTCGCTGTTTGGCCATTTCTTTTTTCTCAAAACAACTGCTTGTAGCAACTGAATGCTTCTTCAATGCAATCCAAGTGCATAATTACTTTATTGGGAGCATGGTAAATGCGACATGCGCATCTTCCCCTGGCGCACTCACTTGCTATTTCTCTCTCTTTTGGGGAGGGTGGTGACATGGATAGACATTCCATTGGTTGTATTCTACCAAATTCGGTTGTCCGGGTGATCACCAGTTGCCTCATACCTAGGGAGGTGTGGCACCATTGCATGATTTGGGGTCTGACCGAAGCCAGGACGTAGGTTTTACCTGCGGGGGTTTCAGCAGGTGCAAGGCCATTCCATAGTGCCTCCTGGATAGCCGACTTCACTAAACTGGGCCCACCACGCACAGGGCTTGCAGAACTGGCTCGGGAGTCGAGGACAGAGGGTAAAACAGACGTGACAGGGAATCCGCTTTTGCATTGTTTTTCCCTGGAGATAGGTGACTGTGAAGCAGAAGCAGGTGAAGAAGAGGCCTGTCTGGTATTTAATCGTTTGGTGCTCCGGCGGTATTCCAATTTCTGATTGTCTGGATCAGAAAAGGCCAGATGAAAAATAAACTTGAGGCTTCTGGTGTTGTGGATGGACGAATGGCGCCCATAGCGAGCATCACGTTGATGTAACAGTCCATGGCCTCTTGTTCGGGTAGGGATAACGGATAGATATGCCCCTTTGGGGGAGACACCCCCGGCAGGAGGTCTATGGAACAGTCATTCCATAGTTGCGAGACGCTGTTAAGGGTGAGGCAAGCAGGGAGAGAGAACTGTTTCTGCGTGACATTAAGGAGCAGGTAAACACCTACCCGGGCAGGAGCAGCTGGGCGTCAGTTTTCCCTTCTTTGGGGGCGTGCTGGGCAGTCTCAGACAAAATGGTTGCCCTCACCACAATAGAGGCACAGATGTTCCCTGATTCGGGGTGTTCTCTCCGTACTAGTAAGGGGAGCTTGGCCGAGTTACATGGGTTCAGGGTCCGGAGAATGTGGACTAGGAGAGGGAGGCAGGGTGGAACTGCGTATCGTAATTGTCTGAACCCGCCGGCAGTCTGCCAGCAGCTGGTCTATGGCGATATACATCCGAATGTATTGGTTGAGGTCAGTCAGGTCCCCTCGGCAGGCCAATTCAGCTTGTAGATCCTGATTAAGTCTCCGCCGAAAGACAGGCAACAGGACTGGCTCGCTCCATCCACTGTCGGCTGCCACCGTGCAGAACTCAAGGGCGAAGTCTGTGGCTGAAAGGTCTCCTTGGTGGATTGTGTATAGCCGGCTCCGATGGCACAACCTGAGATGGAATGGTCGAACACCTCCTTGAAGAGGTCGGTGTACTGCCTGCAATGCATCAGAAATCCCTGACATTTTCCCGGAGAACTTTGGTACTTGTTTTGCAGAGCCATGGGAGGAGACACATGGGAGGTAGCAGTGGTCGGGCAAGTGGAGACAGGGGCCTTGACTGGCGAAGCAGGTGGCAGAGTTCATCCAGATGGTCTTCCTGCTGCAACTCCGCTAGATCCATGTGTACGCTGAGGTATTCTGTAGAACACACAGGAGGGAAGGTATGGTTATTAGTAACAAGCTCGATTACAAACCGATTTGATTGATTGATTGATTGAAAGCCTTCCATCTACAAGATTTATTTTACCCTATACAAATATCCCATATCCCAAACATCCCATACCACCACCAAAGCACTCCCAGACTATCATATTACCTCCACTATGCCTGACAGATGGCGTCAAGCACTCTTCAATCAACTCCTCAAACTTACATTTGTCTGTGTCTGTTTTTTGCATCTTAATATTTTTTCATTGGCCAGTATGAGAAATGTCTTTTTCCTAGAAGGCCAGCATCCCAGAATCAATGTTTACTGTTGACGTTGAGACTGGTGTTTTGCGGGGTACTATAAAAATAAAGCTGACTTTTGAGGACCTGTGAGGTCTGTTTCTTAGACTAGGCACTCCAATGAATTTGTCCTCTTGCTCAATTGTACACCAGTGGATTTGCAAACCTAGAGTGCATTCAACAGTCATTAACTTTAGCAATGTCTTTACTGTGTTTCTGAGTTATTTTAATGGACAAAAGAGTCACCTTTCTTTCAAAAACAAATGACCCCAAACTTTTGAATGGTAGGTGTAGATGACAAATTTCAAATTATGTGAAGTTCGGTGTTTCGGTACTTTAGGAGTAGCCCTTGAAGCATTTTTCTCACTTTATCAAAAACCTTTCTTACAGCATAAAGATACTGGTAACCTTTCAAATTACATGGGGTACTGGTAGCCCGTAACTTGGGGTATTTCCCATGTAACTATATAGTAACAATAATGTAAGTACGTGGTAAGATTGTTATGGGGGAACAATTTGGGTGTTACATGTACTTATATGAACGAAGAAAGATACCACTCCAAAAATACTTAGTAAACAGACAAGAGATAAAAAAGCAATGTTGAAAGTACATAATTTTCATTATTTTTCATGTTAACAAATTTACAATTTAAAGGTGACTGACTACTAATTATATTATTGCAAGTTCACTTGCAGAATTAAGGATTTAAGAGAGAACAGAAAGATGATGTGCTTTTCTCCGCTTTGTCCACATTTCTCCCCTTTTTAACATGCCAACACACTTTGGGCAATCAGTTCTTGCCAAACCAAAAGTCTTGGCATCTATCATAAATGTTTAAATTGGGTGTTTTCTATCAATGTGTTTTCTATCAAGCCACAGAAAGCATTTATCTGTTAACTGTCCTATATTCCCACCACTTCTCCCTGAAAATATGCCTCCACATAAATGTCATTTTCTCCAGTATGCTGGATCAAATGTGCTCCTAAGTACTACTATTTTGTCTAATTGAAAGCGAGAAGCTGACAAATTAAACAGAAAGGCTTAACAAATATGAGTTTTTCAGATTTGACTGTTGTTGAAGACAATTAAATGTTAACATTAGAAGATATACTTTAAATTGTGGATATCCAAAGTGCCTGGCTCACATTTTATTAGTTTCCCAATATTCAAATCCCTATAACTATTGGGTTGTTTTCAAATGTAGATACAAATTAGATCCTTTAGCTTATGGTGGACATACACATTACAACTAGTCTGTTTCATAATAATACCTGATGAAAAGAAAAGTAATATGTTTACAGTTAATACTCCATAACATACCTTCAAGCCATCCTCGTTTTGTAGCATATTCTATCCCATGCCTTGTGTACTTTACCCTTACAATGTAAGTTCCTAGAAAGTCAATCAACTGAAACTAGTTCTTTTATGGTACCAGCACAACACTTACAGTGTAAGTACAAGGAATGAGGGCTGTAATTTGACAGTGGTATCACCTACCAAGCAAGCATGTTTGGTGTAGTCAAATGAAGCAGAGTCTGATTCACAGTAGTTAAAACATGTAACACCTGAAACGTATTAATTAATGACAAGTTAAAATGAGAGTGTATGTTTAAAATAAAATAAAAACCTGTTGGTGAATTAATCAAATCAAATCTAGATAGCTGCACCATTTGGACAGAGATATAATTACATTTAAAAAAGACATCCGTCAATAGTATTACATGTAGGCTATATTCTGTCACAGGTGGTTTATGACCCTGGTGGGCGGGGCTTCCAGTTTGATTTTACAGGTGGGCGGGTGTTCCGGTTTGCTGGGTGGTGCTTCCTGTGTGACGTAGACTTCCTGTATAACGTGTGTTAGGGCGGAACTTCCGGAATGACGTATGCATGTCCATGACTCTGTAATTTATGATTGCATTGTTGTGTTCATGTTTGATGATTTACAATGATTGATAAACACCCCAGACATGTGTTATAACAGTAGTGGGATTTGATGCTTAAATGGGTCTTAGGCTTTCGGGATGTTAAATTCCAAGGCAATAAATAAGCGTTATATATTAGCAGCAAGATGTTTTACAAAAAGGCGCCAGGGTTCAGCAATGCTAAAGCCCCTGGCATTATTGTCATGCTCCTGCCTCCGTGACCGCGCAGAGGCAGGTGCTCACGTCCCGGAGCTGCCAGCGCACACCTACTCATCCTTCACACCTGTTCCCAATCTGCGATCACGCACCTGTTCCCACTCACCTCGTTACCCACAGTATATCCACTGCTCTCTGTCATTCCGTCCCCACCGGATCATGGTCGATTATTACATGCGCTTCCCTGCTACCGACTCGTTGCCTGTCCCGACTTCTCTGCGTGCTCCCTACCTGTACCTCTGCTGCCAGCCCGTGTGTCGACCATCTGCCCATTCCTGATTACTCTGCCTGTTCCTCGCCTGTACTTCTGCCATCCACCCGTGTACCGACCTACTGCCTGTCACCAACTACTCTGCCTGCCAACGGTCTGCGCCCCCGCCTCCTCTCTGGGTATCGTTTCCTGTCGGACTCCGATTGCCCTCTCTGTCTCCACTCCTCGATCTTCCATTCCTCAATTGGGTCCCCAATCCTGTTCCTGACAATTATATGTTCCTGGCTTGTTTGTGACAGCAGTGTTCTTGTCCTATGTTCTCTGTTTTAGCTTACAGACTCTTCTTTAATATGTAGTAAGATTGAGATGTAAGGTCAAGTATAACAGTCTCTCTAAATATGTCAAATAATTAAGATAATTCAGTTATGGCCTACACATGGGCTACATTTCTGAAATGTACCCATTACTCACTGTTAATTATTTCAGATCTTCTCCCTAGAACACCTAAGTTGGAGAGCTACCTATATGAATTTAATGATCATCAATGCTGTGAAATGACTTCCTATTCACATAACCACCCTCATGGTCTCCCAGGGTCACCCTTATAGGGAAATGCGTATGGTCAATTGCACCAATCACCATCGAGATTCCTACGGAAAAAAATATCTTCTGTTTATAGCCTAGGCCCAGGATATGCGTATTAAATAGACCAAGTATTTTTTGCTAATTGCTTGCGATCACATAAAAAGCATACTTGACCCATACAATACATTAAATGTCCACTTGCAAAATATCGCAAAGAACGACAAACTTCTCAACATGAGCACATTACTCCGGCATTGGAGACGTTTGGCCCTAGAAGCTGGCAAAGACACCGAATTCCCTCAGATGAGGAATAATATCTTTATTAGTAAACACCATCGGTGTAAACTAAAGGAGTTGCATGGTCTTTAAACAACCTCGCCCTGCAGAGTGAGCCTCAGAATCCGTGCGGCAATGTTGATTGGGTCTTCCAAATGTGCCCATCTTTTTGTGGGCGGAAGGGCGGTGCATACTTTGGGTAACATTGAGTTAACCATGAAGATAACCTTCTCGAAACAGTTTAGAGATATAGCGTAAATTGCCATTGCAGCATACCTGGGGAAATATGTATTCACCTTTTGTAGTACAGTTGAATTGGGAAGGTACACGACGTCGCCAAGTTACTCCTGAAGTGTTGAGTAGGCCGTTTACATAGTAAGTACATGTTATTTTATTTTTTTTAAATTATTGGAATTTTGTTACCATTATAAATGCTAACAACCAAATCCAAAATGATAAATTTTTATCTGACTTTCATATTGTCTGTTATATATCTCTGGTTTAGTTTGTGTGGAATTAAACCCAGCCTGGTTTGGAAAACACACTATTGGACCTTCATTACGATAGCTGAACGGGATGGACGCGGCTCAGGGATGTGTGGAGTTCACGTGCCGGAGCTGCTCTGTTGGTCACTTGTCTCTGAGTGAGGTGGGTGTCCGGTAGGGAGTACATCTTGGGCTTGCCCGCTTTGCCCTAAACCAACAGGAGCAAAGCCCCTATGGGCAAAGCTTCACGAAATAGAACGATAGTTACTTACGTAACTCCAGTTCTATCTGTGGAGGGTCGCCCATAGGGTTCGTGCTCTGGCTGGTCTCTGGTGAAGAACTTTTCTAATGAAGAAAGGTATATCGAGAGACTGAAGCAGGATATATAGCTGAGAACGGTGTCCACGAGCAAGTCGATTTGGATATTTTGAATTTTCAGTGACTGCCATCGGGCAGAGGGATAAACCAATACGAGCGAAGCCCCTATGGGCGACGCGCCACTCAGAACTGGAGTTACGAAAGTAACTATCGTTCCAACCTCCCTACATTCTTGGTTCCACACTTGAAATGTATGGTCAGGATGTATGGGGTAATGCGAACCACATGTCCAACCATTTTCATTTGTGCAGTTTCCAAGAATGTAAAGAAAGTTGCATATATTTGCAAAGCAACATTACTCTGTTTTGTGTCCTCTAGAATTAACATACACCTATATTATCAGAAATAGACATGCTTTCTCACACTGTAATGCTCTTTTTTCCGGTTACCCTGATAAATCAATAAATAAACTTCAATTAGTGCTGTACACGGTTGCTAGACTCCTAACTAGAACAAAACAATTTGAACACATTACTCCAGTACTAGCTTCTTTAAACTGGCTGCCTGTTAGGTTTAGTGCTGATTTTAAGTTTTTTCTGTTAACCTATAAATCAATGCATGGACTTGCTCATACTTATCTTGCTGAAATGATCCAGCCATACATACCTGCACGTAACCTTAGATCGCAAGTACAGGCCTTCAAATTATACCTAAAATTTCTAAACAAACATCCAGAGGCAGGGCCTTCTCTCATAGAGCGCCACTACTTTGGAATTATTTGAGAAATTTAGATTTAGTGCAAACCTTCAAGCGTCTACTAAAGACTCATTTCTTCAGCCTGGTCTATGATTAAGTGTAGTCTGGCCCAGGGGCATGAAAGTGACCAGAAAGGCCTGATACTGTCCACCCTTGTTGTCTTGCCAGGTGGACTATCATCGCCACTGGAATGACCTCCCTCCAATGCCATTAGGGGGCGGAGTCACTGGCTTGTTTTTGTCTCTGTTGCACACTGGCGCAATTGGGCAGTACTCTGCTGGCAATACTCGGCCCTCATTTAGGATTACTGTGGTTGGTGGGTGTCCCTTTGGTTGATGCTTGATAATGTGGGTGGATTGATTTCCTGCCTGTTGTGCCTGTGGGCCCCCGCAGTTTCACTGGACCCCCGTCTCAGCCCTAAGGTCTTACACTGCTATATTATTGTCTTGGGGGAGTAGGTTCAACAAGCACTTTGTGACAACTTCTGATGTAAAAAGGGCTTTATAAAATGTATTTGATTTCATTTGAACCCTTCACTGTGCCAGTGCCACAAAAAAGTGGTTACAATATGCTCATCAATATCTTAACATGGCTCACAGCCTATGGCACACTGTATTTTAGAGGGATGAGACCAAAATAGAGCTAAAATCACAACCATAAGTGGTTGTTTCATCTGAGAAAGCATGTCTTTTCCTGATAATATGGGTGTATTTAAGTTATATTCTCTTGTTAGGGCAATCAACACAGAGTAATGTTGCTTTGCCTAGAAGTGCCATTTCCTATCTATCCTTGGAAACTGCACTGGTTCGGCAAAGTTTGGACATGTGGTGCTCATTACCTCATACGTCACATCCCCCATATATCCTGTACATACATCCCATGTGTGGAACCAATAATGTAGGTAGGTAGGAACATATATTGCAGTTATATGATTGGAAGACAAACAGATAGCGGAGGGGATGTATACATTTGCTATTAAAGACAATGACATTTGGAGAAGCACAGAGAAAGACCTGGAAAGTTCTGGAAAGACCACAATAGAGATGGAAAGAAGGCTGAACATCTAAGACAGACATGTACTATATTTTGTGAATAAACAACAAGGAACGCTTCTCCACCTGACTTGGGTCCATTATTATTCTGCAAAAGAGCCAGAAGCCAACAGTTGGTGCCGTGACCCGGATATGTTGGGTTTTGATATCCTAATAATCCATATCCATTGTTGATCGAGAGAAGAAGACTGCTGACAGTGCACACCCACTTGGGAGTTGGCTTCCTCATTCTATGACAGTGGGAGTCAGAATCTATACCCTTTGAAGAACCAATGGTCAGGTAATATGTTGTGATAGTACATGCAATTGAGTGATTTGTATCCAAGTCCAATATTGCTAATGTGAAACCTTCCCTGTTGGGATGGGAAGTGCTTAGTAGACTGAATATTACGTGTTTCACATGTGTATTAAAAGGCCTAATACAGGACACTCTTATTTAGGTGAGAAAGTCCTTGCTAGGGGATAGCAAGTTGACACGTGTGTGGTAATTGTATTAATTGTCTTGTACAAGTAAGGTGAAGTAGAGAAAATTATGTCTTTAATAGAAAAAACATTAGACAGTGTCACAATGTGACATTGTGGGGATTAACGGACCAGGCAAAGGCAGGGTTAGAAGCCGGTGCACTCTTTAAATATAACACAAAGAAACAGAACAGAAAAACACTGAGCACTTGATAAAGGGTTTAAAGTAAATAATAAACTGGAACAGAACTCCCCACACTCATCAGAAAACACAGTGACGTGGAACAATGACTGACAAATGAGGGGAGCAGAGGAGAAACATTTAAACACATACTGATGACCTAATTGGGACCTGGTGTGAGAGAATTGGAGACAAGACAAATGAAGGGGACTGGGATGAGTTCATGGCAATTGGAAAGATAAAAAGCGGGAGATGGCAGAGCAGTCCTTCACCTCACCGTCACAGTATCCACCAAAGCCCCGGATTCCAACCGGGGCAGGACACCACCCCAGGGGAGGGCGGGAGGGCCCGAGAGAAACCTTACCCCCACCAAAACATGTCGGACACGGGCAGGGGAGGGGGAGCGGCCGGGACGGGCAGTGGAGGCGGAGCAGCAGGGACAGGGAGGCGGAGCGGCTGGGATGGGCTCGGGCGGCGGGGAAGCCGGGTGAGTAGAGGTCGCCACGGGCATATGCGGCGGAGCGGCCGAAACAGTAGAGGGCGGCGCGGGCTCAGGTGGCGGCCAGTCCTCGGCGGGCAGCGGCCTGTCCTTGGCGGGCGGCGGCCAGTCCTCAGTGGCGGGCGGCGGCGGCCATTCACGCTGCCCAGTGGTCGTCGCAGCCGGCCACTCACACTGCCTTATTTGGGCCCCCAGTGTACAACTTTTATTGTCCTGTTAGATTTGAGATAAATTCCATGGCTAAAATAAAGGTTTCCATAAAATGTATTTCAAATAGAACTAACAATATTATTTGTTTTATAGATGCCACGCAAACCTGGATTTATGCTGAGTGTTTTGTGCGTGTCTTCATGTGGCTGTATTGTTAGAGTGAAATTTGGAATTGTAAAGTCCTGTTTGATTCCCAAATAAGCCAAATGTTGTTGTGTCCTAGGGCAAGGCATGCCACCCTAATTTACGCCATTAAAATGTACCTAATTTACGCTTCCCGTCCCGGCCATTCCGGCGCCTCCCTGGCCCGTCCCGGCCTCAGCGCTGCCTCACCGGCCCGTCCCGGACGCTCCAGGTGCTGAGCCTTCGCCTGACTGAGCACCGTTGTCAGGCCCGCCCCCGCTAGGTCTTGCGGTCTTGCGTTCTGGAGCCCGCGCCTAAGGGGGGGGGGGGGGGGGGGGGGGGGGGGTACTGTCACGTCCTGGCTATGCCCCTAGCCATCTCTGCACTGGGCTGGGGCCATAGTCAGGACAGGACAAAAGGAAGTGCCTCTAGGCATCTCTATTTAGGTTTGGTCTCCCCAATTGGAGGCAGGTGTAGATGGTTGCCTCCAATTGGGGAACCGATTCCTGTGAATGTGTGCCCACACTCTGTGTGGATCATTTTGGTTTTGGTCTCTGGTTGCCAATGTCCAGTCACAAGTAGCTGCTATCATTTTGTTTCTTTATTTTCAAATAAAAACATGGATTATCACCACCACTACATCTCTGCGCCTGTGTCCTACTCCCAGCATTTTGACACTTGGTAATTTTACTTCTTTAATACCTCTGTTTTACATTGAAGGGTACCCCCCAATTTTTTTAACCGTTTACAGACCTCCACAATACACATTTTATTGATGATTTTGCTGACCTACTTCCTGTTATCAGTTGATTATAACTTGTTTAGTATTATAGGGGATTTTAACATCCACATAGATAATAGTACGGACAATAATGTCAAATAACTTTTTGCACTTGACTCTTTTGACCTCACTCAGCATGTGAAAGAGCGTACGCACACTCTAGGCCACATTTTAGATATGGTTATCTCTAAAGGTCTCGATATTTCCTCTGTCGTGTGTCAGCTTCGGTTCAAGTGATATCCATGAACGAAATTAATGCAACCAGATGTCAGGGGAGAGCCATCTTTATTCAGCATGAGACAATGATATTAGAACTTCCATAGTTCTTTCCTTTCTATCCAGTGAATACAGAATTAACACAATCTTTATACCAGGATACAAGGGAGGCAGCCAATGGTCATAACCAGCCATTACACAGTCAAATACTCTTCACTAAGAAAGGTTTATCTTACAAAACACCCTTGGATGGTATGTTCCAACCTAAGGTCAATGGCCCTATCCATATAGCCTGTAACAGTCACATGGGCAACTCCTAGCAGGAGGTAGGGACAGGATGTGTGGGGCCCATCAGTATCAGGCAACACATTCTAACTATGGTCCTTTGGTCAGAGTTAGTCAGCACATCTGTGTTGTGTTCAGTTTCTCAAGCCTACTTCATCTCACGTGGTTAAAGACATGTCCCTGTCTGATCATTTTTGTCTTTTTTAATCACTTATCATCCTGAATATTCCAGTAAACTGTTTCTGTTAAGAAAACTTACATTCATGAGAGTACCAATGCTCTGTTTATGGAAGCCATAGCTATCTCCAACAATTAGTGCTGAACAATAAGCCTGCAGCAAATAGTTAGGGTTGCAATCAGGCATTTTCACAACATCTCTAAAAACAGCTGCTATTAAGCCACTATTAAAAAAGAGATCACTGGATGCATCTATAATGAACAACTATAAACCTGTTTCTAATCTCCGTTTTATAGCTAAGATCATTGAGAAGGTTGTATTCAATCAACTCAGCAATTTTGGCTGAATACTTATTCAGATTAAATAACGGTTCTGGTTCTACTAGATCTCAGTGCAGCCTTTGACACTGTATATCATAGAACACTAATATATAAGCTGGAAAATTGGGTAGGACTTTCCAGGACAGTTCTTGATTTGTTCAGATCTTATCTAGATGGCCGGAGTTACTTTGTCACCACTGGTAATCATGAATCTTATAGGGTGGCTATGACATGCGAAATTCCACAGGGATCAGTTCTCGGACCACTTCTGTTCAATGTCTATATGCTACCTGTGGCCAAATTCTACAGAACAACAACATTATCTACCACAGCTATGCCGATAATACTCAAATATATATGGCTCTCGAACCGTATGACAACAGCTCAATAGACTCACTGTATAGAGCACATAAATACTTGGATGAACCAAAATTGTGTTTGGCAACAAAAATAAAAGAACAAGTATTAATAAAGAGCTGGATTCTCAGGCCCTTAAAACCAAGGATCAAGTCCGTAATCTTGGTGTTCTGATAGAATCAGACCTCACATTTAACAGTCATATCAAATCGGTCATCAAAACAGCATTCTATCATCTGAAAAATATATCCAGAATCAAAAGACCAAGAGAAGCTCATCCATGCTTTTATCTCTAGTAGGGTTAACTACTGTAATAGCCTCTTAACTAGACTCCCCAAAAATACTGTAAAACAGCTGCAGCTCATTCAGAATGCAGCTGCTAGAATGTTTACCAGGACCAAGAGAACTGAGCACATCACTCTGGTTCTTAAATCTTTGCATTGGCTTCCGGTCAGTTACAGAATAGACTTCAAAGTGGTGCTTCTAGTTTATAAATCTCTGAATTGTTTAGGACCCGAATACATTTCTGATATGTTTGAAGAATATAAACCGAGCAGGGCTCTGAGATCCATGAACTCAGGTCAGCTAGTAGAGCTCAGATTCAAAACTAAACATGGAGAAGCTGCGTTTAGCAGTTATGCTGTACAGAACTGGAATAAACTACCAGAAGATCTAGACGTTCACCAAACGTGTCCATTTTTAAATTCAGGCTAAAAACATTTCTCTTTTCAAATGCCTATGACTGAGCTCTTAAACTTAACCACACTGTGAGCCTATGTTTTTATAACAGCACTTACAGCTTTTATTGCTTCCTATGTTTTATTATTCTTTTTCTATTTTCTTCTTCTATGTTTTCTTATTGTGCTTTATTTCATATTTCGCTTCTTGATTTATTTTGTTATTAAATGTATACAGTGGGGAGAACAAGTATTTGATACACTGCTGATTTTGCAGGTTTTCCTACTTACAAAGCATGTAGAGTTCTGTAAATTTTATCATAGGTACACTTCAACTGTAAGAGACGGAATCTACAACAAAAATCCAGAAAATCACATTGTATTATTTTTTTAAATAATTAATTAGCATTTTACTTCCTGACATAAGTATTTGATACAACAGAAAAGCAGAACTTAACATTTGGTACAGAAACCTTTGTTTGCAATTATAGAGATCATATGTTTCCTGTAGTTCTTGAACAGGTTTTCACTCACTGCAAGGGATTTTGGCCAACTCTCTGCATACAGACCTTCTCCAGATCCTTCAGGTTTCGGGGCTTTCGCTGGGCAATATGGACTTTCAGCTCCCTCCAAAAATACTCTATTGGGTTCAGGTCTGGAGACTGGCTAGGCCACTCCAAGACCTTGAGATGCTTTTTACGGAGCCACTCCTTTGTTGCCCTGGCTGTGTTTTTCGGGTCATTGTCATGCTGGAAGACTCAGCCACGACACATCTTCAATGCTCTTACTGAGGGAAGGAGGTTGTTGGCCAAGATCTCACAATACATGGCCCCATCCATCCTCCCCTCAATACGGTGCAGTCGTCCTGCCCCCTTTGCAGAAGAGCATCCCCAAAGAGCATCTCCACCTCCATGGTTGGGATGGTGTTCTTGGGATTGTACTCATCCTTCTTCCTCCAAATATGGCGAGTGGAGTTTAGACCAAAAAGATCAGACCACATGATCTTCTCCCATTACTCTTCTGGATCATTCAGATAGTCATTGGCAAACTTCAGATGGGCCTGGACATGCGCTGGCTTCAGCAGGGGGACATTGCGTGCGCTGCAGGATTTTAATCCATGACGACGTAGTGTTACTAATGGTTTTCTTTGAGACACTTGAACTTCTTCCATTTTCTAATAATTGCTTGCCTATTGTTCTGTAGCTCATCCCAGCCTTGTGCAGGTCTACAATTTTATCCCTGATGTCCTTACACAGCTCTCTGGTCTTGGCCACTGTGGAGAGGTTGGAGCCTGTTTGATTGACTGTGTGGATAGGTGTCTTTTATACAAGTAACGATTTCAAACAGTTGCAGTAAATACAGGTAATGTGTGGAGAACAAGATCGGATCTTAAATAAATCAAATACTTATTTCATGCAATAAAATGCAAATTAATTATTTAAAATCATACTATTCTGGATTTTTGTTTTAGATTCCGTCTCTCACAGTTGAAGTGTACCTATGGTACAAATTACAGACCTCTACATGCTTTGTAAGTAGGAAAACTTACAAAGCATTGTATCAAACAAGCAGTGTATCAAATGCTTGTTCTCCCCACTGTACATACATACAAGATCATAATGACAGTCAATTTAGGATAACTTATTGATTGTTAGGAATTAAGCAAGATTCCAACCAAATGTCCTGTAGTTCTAGTCGTCAGTCTTCTCTGTCTTGTATCAGTGATGTAAAGTTCCAATATCAGTTCTTGCAGTCAATGTGATGTGGACCAAGCAAATTGCCTGGTTGTCCTAACAAGTCAGTGTAGGTGTATGGAGAAACCGTGAGTTCACTAATTCAAGAAAAACACCACTGTGTTGGGACCATGTGATGTTTCCAGTCAACTGTCCCGTGGTGCTCTGACCTGTTGTATGTGGAGTCTTTCAGGTGAATTCCGGTGGATTCTCTTCTCATCTCCCTGTTGATGATTCATCTAAAATGGAGTGTGAAACCAAATGATCTGACCCTGACATTGTTCTGCCATGTGAGTGGTCAGGATGATTTGAAACAGATTCAACCAGTGTTGTTGTAGAAATCCTTCTTGAACATGTTGCTGGTACTCACACACTCAGTTGTCTGTGTCCAGTCAGTGACGTGATGTATCATCAGAAAAGGGGTTGTGATATAACGATCTGTTGAAAGTATAACTTCAAAACAACGATTAGTGCGGTTCAGCAGTCTATCGGACTTTCATCCACTGGATTTTTTTCCGTCAAGACCCAACAATGAAGACAATAGATCAGTCTGGAAAACTTGTGGAGTTCCATAGTCAGAGTAAAGCGTACACCCTATTCAGACAAATTTCCATAGAAGTCTATGTAAAATTTCCTTTTCCATCTAGAACAGGCTTGGTTGTTGTTTGACTCCTTGTGCTATATTAATGCCCGATTGCAGCTAGCAGTGGAATAAGATTGTCAGACTTGACTTTGCTCAGCCAAATCAGAAATGGTTAGAGCTATTCTATTCAACCAAAACACTGTTAGACATTCAAACAGAACAATCTACAAATAAACCAATTAAAACATCCTGTAAATGGACAATTTAAAACATAACAGATGCCAATGCTCCGTTATAACTATGCAAACAGGAGAACTCAGTTTTTTATTGAACTCCTTATAAATACCAATTTGATTTGCCTTGAGCCCTAAGCTCAACTCTTTCAAATCATGATCAATTATCATAACATACATCCCCCAGCCTTCACTTCATTATGTCAATGTAAAGTGCCACCATGAGTGAATGCAGAACAATGACAAATACGGCCACAGGAGGCTCCATTCTGAACATGCACTGGAGATCTTTTAAGGATGGACATGAAAAATAGAGAATTGGTAGTAGGGATGGATCTATAATCCATTCTGTATATTCATCAAAACAAAAGTTAAGATGTTAAAAAACATGAGCATTCTCTAACACCATCAAAGACATCAATGTGCAACACGAAGGAATTATAAACCATACAACCAATTAACAAATTTGTCTAACATAGCTAAACAGCTCTCAAACTTGACTTTACCACAGTACCTCACACAGGTCTGTGAAACTGGCTATTTACTTGTTACTTGGCACACGCCAGATGAAAAAATTGCCTGCCCCCCAGGAGCCTATGACAAAATTATTGGATTGAAAAACTCCAGGCCCAATTTGCAGTGGTTTACCTACTGCAACCATCAGGGAAACTATATTAGCATAGCAAATTTTTACAGGACAATGGCCAAATTACCTCATGGCATACAAACAGTGTCTTGATTAACCTCCTACATTTTAGGGAATTCACAAATTTACATTAATGTATATTCCAAAAAGAGACGGTCAGCAAAACCCTAAATCAAAATGTTTGTGCATTTTCTTGGATGACGCCTGTGGTTCTATTGATCGATCTATCCGCTTAAATGGGGATGACTCATGGTCTCAACACTTGCTTCAGTTGGTTTCAGAACCATACATTTCAACATTAAAGCTATTGAGAGGAAAATGTATTTAGCTTTTACTTAATGTTTGATTATCCCCAAACTGAATATGCATGTGTTTGTGAAATTACCACAGTTGAGACCAGTCTGAACACTCAATTTTAAACCTTAGTAATAGGCTATCCTGATTTAATGGGAGAGGTTGTTTGGGGTCATCCTAGGGGTCAGCCCCCTTCCTGGAGCCCTTGACTTCACCTACATATGGTGAGCCATTAAAAAGGCTAAATCTTTTTTATAAAGTATATGAGATTTAAATTCACACACATAAAAAATCTGACATGGTCTCTGTTGCAAGATATGTTAGATTTCTCAACTTAGTCGATATAATTCGTTAACTGAAGAATTGCTTTTTAAGAAAACGTAATAGTTTACAGAAAACAGCTGTATGACGTCATTAAAATCAAGGTACAATGAGTAATCCAAAGGACACTTATTGTAGATCTTCAACACTTACATCTTAACCCTATTTGTTCATTAGTCAATTTACCATTTTTGAATTTAAACTCATTATTAACAAGTTCCAGGTGTCTGTTTTAAAACAAGTATTATCTGGGTTATCATTGGTAAATACAAACTAAAATAAACTATATTATTCAACCAAACTCAATTTAGCATTTAAGATAAAACATCACATTTTATGGGGAATGAACTCATTTGTCTGTTTTCACCCTTTTTGTAATTATTTCACATGAGACTGTAATCTCAATCTTTTGTCTAAAACCGAATTGTAAAATATATTATAACCAAATTCAGTGCACATGGAAGGCCATGTGTTTAACTTAAAAAAATGATTACCCTCTGTATTGTTTGCCTCTCACCATTCGCCGTGTGATGAGGCAGAGAGAAAGAACACACACATTCCAACTTGATGGAAATTATTCTGTCCTCATTGGACACAACGTGTCTCCTTAACTTTAAATACTATGACCATTTGGATTCTTCATTCTACCACTGATACAACATTCAAGGAGAGAAAACAAAAATGTTTAACCATGAGATTATTTTACCAGATTAGAAAATTATAATTGTACCAATTTTTTATTCATCACTTGGGATTAAATGTACCCACGTGTGCTAGTGAACAGCTCAGCACACAACATATGGTTACCATGCAGTGGGCCTGTTAAAGCCGCTTGAGGCCTTACGGTTTTAAACATTATCATCAACGCAATTAATGCGTTTGATTTAAAATGACATAGTGAACATGACAAAACACAACAAAACAGGCTATTCCTTAAATACTTATTAAAACATGTTCAAGCATGACAGAAGAAAACAGGCTATTTTGAATGCCTATAAAACATGCTAAATACCATCAGAGTGCTTTCAATTTTTTTTATACTTGAATAAGCCAGGTCATTATCAAAGGAAGTGATCAGATTTCCTTGATGAGTTCCAGTTTTACTCAATATTTAGGTGTAATACATTTTGAACAACACATGAAAAACACTTAATCAATGATTATATAAACTCATGTCCGTTCCAGGTATAGCCAGGAAATCCTCCGTCTTTGATTCCTGAATTCCATACATAGGAGATTTTTCTTGCTGCTGCTCGGCATTTGGGCAAAATGTCTCATGTTCCAATTGTCAGTGGATCCTGTCTTTTTCCTTTGTTTTTTTTGCAACACTCTTTCTGCCAATGGCCAGCGATTCCACAGTAGTGGCATGATCCTGGTTTCTTTTTCAATAGGCTTTGAGTGTCTTTAGATGTTTTTCCTGCTTTCAATGTTTCCATTTCCTTTTTTCAACTTGTCCAGTTCAGCCATTTGTTCAGCCATTTGTTTATCCGACACTCGAACACATTCTTTCTCAAACATCTTTCAAGACCATTTTTGAGGAATTGATCATTACATTTTTGAATTTCTGATAAGGACCAACATGTTTTTGTAATTCGTTAGGCATTCTTTGAATTTTTTCCCAGGTTTTCTGTACATCAATAAAATCCACAAATCATCTTCTGGATCAATGGCATATTTTTGAAGTCTTAGCGACACTCATCTATTTGAAAGTTCTTTTTGATGTCTTCAACCAATGATTTTGCATTTTTTCTTAAATTACATTGTCAGGACTGCAGTCCCTGTTTGTACCACATTGTTATTTTCTTTACTTTCCCTTACTTGTATAATATATAAATTATTATTACACAAGTGTCAAACTGCTATCTACCTAGCAAGGACTTCCAAATGAATGATGAAGGTTTCTCATTTATATAAGAGTGGCCTATATTAGGTCTTGTAATACACATGTGACACACTTACTATTCAGTCTAGTAAGCACTTCCCATCACATCATGGAAGATTTAGTATCTTCTGTGGAGTCTCTGGACTAAGACTAAGAACACATCTGTCAGTGTCAACATAAGTCTTGCGTGTCCTCACCACATGTTTCCATAGCCTAAAAGGCAACATTTATAGGTCTTCTTTTGTTCCAGATGTGTTCATCTGTATACTGGTACTGATTTTACTGACTTGTTCTTTTACAGTGGTTTGACTCACCAATCAGAGTGCAAATAATCCATCTGGGTCACGGCACCATCTGTGGGATTCTGTACATTTTTTATCCGTGAACAAAATGAATGCCACTAAAAGTCAGGGGAGAGCCATTTTCATTCAGCATGAGGCAACAATGTTAATCATCCAGAGTTCTTTCCTTTTTCTCTCCAATGAATACAAAGTGAACACAGTAATTTATACCAGGACACATGAGAGGCGGCCAATGGTCATAACCAGCCATTACACAGTCAAATACCCTCCAATGAGATAGGTTTATCCTACAAAAGACCCTTGTATGGTATGTTCCAACCCTATGGTCAATGGGCCTATTCATCGAGCCTATGACAGTCACATGGGCAACTCCGAGCAGGAGGTATTGACAGGATGTGTGAGCCCATCAGTAACAGGTAACACCACCTATCTATGCTCATTTGTTCAGAGTTAGTCAGCACATCTGTGTTGTGTTTTTCTGCTTTTCTACTAAGTGCCATGGGAAGCCTCCTGTTGACATGGACATCAGGGGCTCAAATGTAAATTTGATGTCAGACTTGTCTAAACATCATCGCTAAACATCATCTTGCCAAAGGCAAAGATATAAAAAAAACTAATAATGATTTTATGATTGTATATTTTATATTTTCAAAGGAGTTACACTCTTGATGGTATTTCCTAACTGCATATGAATTGACATGTTGAATATACATGTTCAAATATAAATATGATGTGTTATTTCTAAAGCTAATAAATGTATATATTTTTCACATGTAGTGTATGTGTTGGAACAATGTTTTGGGGTTAAGGTATTCAGTTTGCAATATGGCTGTGTTTATCCCTTGAAACTAAAGGCTTTATATAGTGATGGTGAGATGGAGCCTTATAATTCAGAACCGGATCAGAGCACTCAGAATTATAAAGTTCCATCTACATTTGAACTATTCCAAAAAAAGAAAATGTCTAATTGTCCAAGGATATTGATATGATCTACCCTAATTAAAACTAAGGTGATGGCCTTGTGAAGCTATAAAACTACTATGTAAAACCTTTGCTAACAGGGATATGAAATATTTGATGCTCAATATCTCTGAATCATGAACGCAGATGGAAATTAATAATTCTGATTTACCTGGCATACATGTCTTAAACAAGTTTCCACATAGGGTGGTAAAGAGATATTAGAAGATGGCGGACAAAATTACCAGGTTAATGTAAGGTTTTTATTTTTCATTTTACCCCCCTCGAAGATTTCTGTTTGTTTTTCAATTCAATTGTTCACATTATAGGTCACATTGAAAGTGGAAACATTTCTGACATGATTTATCTTTTTCTTATTCTTTTACATCACAGAAACCTGCCATTTTAACAGGGGTGTGTAGACTTTTATATCCACTGTATATGACTGCTTCCCTATGCTCACCATGTCACAGGAAAACCCTGTCCCAAGGTTGCGTGCAACTATATTTGTAAAGTATTACCCGTAGTTGTATCATACAGTACACCTATATGGAAGCATTTGCATTCGTTTTGTTCCTCTGAATAGCATTACTATCCTGTCTTTTCCAGGATAACAATCTCATTCACAGAGAATAAGTGGTCGCTGAATGTTTTGAAGAGCATTAAATTATGACATGGCCATCTCAGTTATTAAATCGCAACCCATTTAAATACTTACTCTGTTTCCTGTAATATATAGTTTATATTTCACAACCATCAACAAAACAAACATTTTAAATCATGAATTTTTTTTTGATATCCTTTCAATAAATTTCTAGACACTCAGGATCTATGCCAAGACACAATGAAAATGCTCTGTTTAATGTTTGTATTGTTCTAATTCTAGAGCAGATGTTGCTGATAGGTACTTCACTGATTAGGATGTACTGAGAGGAAGTAGGCTTGAGAAAATTAACACAATACAGATGTGCTGACAAACTCTGAACAAAGGACCATAGATAGGACGTGTTGCCTGTTACTGATGGGCCCCACAGATCCTGTCCATACCTCCTGCTAGGAGTTGCCCATGTGACTGTCACAGGCTCAATGGATAGGACCATTGACCATAGGTTGGAACATACCATCCAAGGGTTTTTTGTAAGATAAACCTTTCTTATTGGAAGGTATTTGACTGTAATTGCTGTTTATGACCATTAGCCGCCTCCCTTGTATCCTGTTATAAAGATTGTGTTTATTCTGTATTCATTGGAGATAGTAAAAGGAAAGAACTATGGAAGGTTAACATTGTTGTCTCATGCTGAATAAAGAGGCTCTCCCCTGACTTCTAGTTGCATTCATTTTGTTCATTGATATCAAATGAACGCAAGCTGACAGTACTTACTAATAGTGAGTTGAGTGGTTAAGAATATGCTAAAATACTATGATCTAAAATTAGTGACCTGTTATAGCCTTAAAAAAGACACTGTTTTGTTTTTTAATTTGGTAGATAGTCATGCATCAGATTAGTTCTCTATAAACCACAATATGTAATCTTGACCCTAGCATGAAACAAACTAACAAATTGCATAAAACCATCTGTGATTTTTCAAGCCAGCTATAGAGTGAGCTTTAAGGGGCTTTTATAGTTATGCAACAACATCTGTGCAGGCATTAGCGGGACGCGTACACAGACGTTCGCATAGCTGCTTGCCAACATACTTGCACATAAAACTAACATTCGCTAGAGGGCAGTGTCATATTTATTAACGGAATCAACACATCAAAAAGAACAAAACGGAAACAGAGGAAACAGAAACACACCTCGGAAGCACTCTGTTTGATTCACATCAAACGCACAACATGTTGTTAAGAATTGGGAGGTGTGGGCGAAAGCTCCTCTGAAAGTCTCTGCAAGCTATGGTTACACAAAAGCCCTTTCTCTGTTTTGTTCCACAGAGACGTTTACATTCATCGAAGTATGAATGAAGATTTACGGTATATTCTTTTCTCTGGTACACTCCCGTAATGGCCACCATTTGGCCCATGTACCAAAATAATTATAAAGCCTTTACTAGGATAGAGCCAGGACTAAAAACAGTTTCCATTTGTGAATGCAATCCCCTCAAAATACAATGAAAACGCAACACTTTAGTTTTTGCCCCCATTTATCATGAGCTGACCTCTAAGATCTAAAACCTTCTCTACGTACACAAAAGGCCTATTTCTTTCTAATATTGTTAATTAATCTGTGTACATTGGTGTTAGTGAACACTTTTCCTTTTCCATGACAATCCATCCACCTCACAGGTGTGGCATATCAAGATGCTGAACAGACAGCTTTAGTACTGCACACATGTGCCTTAGGCCACAATAAAAAAACACTAGAAAATTGGCATTTTCACTGTATTGGAGGTGTCCGAAAACCAGTCAGTATCTGGTGTGACCACCATTTGCCTTACTCAGTGCTACTCATTTTCTTCGCATAGAGTTGATCAGGTTGTTGATTTTGGCCTGTGGAATGTGGGTCCGCTCCTCTTCAATGGCTGTACGAAGTTGCTGGATATTGGCCGGACTTGGAACAGGCTGTCGTATACGCCGATCCAGAGCATCCCAAACATGCTCAATGGCTGACCAGAACTGGGATGTTTTCAGCATCCAGGAATTGTGTACAGATCATTGCAACTTGGGGCCGTGCATTATCATGCTGCAACATGAGGTGATGGTTGTGGATGAATGGCACAACAATGGGCCTCAGGATCTCATCACGGTATCTCTGTGTGAAATGCCATCAATAAAATGCAACTGTGTTTGTTGTCCATAACACACACCTACCCATACCATAACCCCACCGCCACCATGGGCCACTCGATCCACAACATTGACAATCAGCAAACCGCTCACCTACATGTCACCAAACAGCCTGTATGCCATCTGCCCTGTATAGTGAAAACCGGGATTAAACCATGAAGAGAACAGCTCTCCAAAGTTCCAGACGCCATCGAATGTGAGCATTTTCCCACTCATGTTGGTTACGACCACAAACTGCAGTCAGGTCGAGATCCCGATGAGGACGGAGATGAGCTTCTCTGTGACGGTTCCTGACAGTTTGTGCAGAAATTCTTTGGTTTTGCAAACTGATTGTTGTAGCAGCTGTCCGGGTGGCTGGTCTTAGACGATCTTGGAGGTGAAAATGCTGGATGTGTAGGTCCTTGGTTGGTGTGGTTACAGGTGGTCTGAGGCTGGTTGGATCTACTGCCAAATTCTCTGAAACGCCTTTGGAGACGGCATATGGTAGAGAAATTAACATTCAATTCACGGGCAACAGCTCTGGTGGACATTCCTGTAGTCACCATGCCAATTGCACACTGTCTCAAAACATCTGTTGCATTGTGCTGTGTGATGGAACTGCACATATTCGAGTTTTTTTTTTATTGTGGCCAGCCTAAGGCACACCTGTGCAGTACTCATGCTGTTTGTTCAGCATCTTGATTTGCCACACCTGTGAGGTGGATGGATTGTCTTGGCAAAGGAGAAGTGCTCACTAACACAGATTTAGACAGATTTGTGTCTTGTGTACATGGAGAAAGTCTTAGATCTTTGAGTTCAACTCATGATGAATGGGGGCAAAAATTTGTCATGTTTATAATTTTGTTCAGTGCACATTTTAAGAATACAAATTCCGATTTGTGGCCTCTAATAACCAACTGTTGATTTCATGCATTTTTTATTATATCACAGCCTCCTCACCCAGTTGGGAACTAACAGAGTTAAAGACACACTGGGTGTTTTTATCAAGATATTATTCGGTGAACATCTCTTTCAGAAATCTATCATTAGCTAGGGAGCCAAAACTTCCTGATTAAGGTAATACTAAACAGCACTGAAATTACATTCAAATTCCAAGGAAAACCTGTGTAGGATATTGACATTTTTTAAAACTACCATCCTAGGCATTCATAAGTCAGATCAAGAATAGTTTTTCAGAATGGGGAATATTTTTACGCCATAAATATGTGATTTTGGGTACAGAACATTTCAGAGAAGCAACTTGTAAGAAACATTACAATAATTATGCAGTAATATTTTGTTGCAGCAGTGAGGTGAGAAACAACCTTTGCCAGTCAAGCATCAGCAGTGATTAAAATGTTCTCCTAGAAATGCAAGTTCAAACCCTGGCATGTTCTAGAAATCTGAAGCCTAGTATGGTCCAGCTCAATGTTCAGGTTCAGGCTCAAAATGAATACTCAAAGCAGAAACACAAGTTTTTTTCTACATAAAATTAATCTTGCTAAACATATCAAGAAACGCATAGACCAGTTCCCCTCTTAAATGGCACATTGAAACAACATACCTTTCCCAGATAATCTGTCATTGTTTTTCCAACAAGGCAAACGTTGGAATAAGAAATGTGCATTTTAGTTGGAACACTGAGGAAGTGTTTGAAATCCACGGGAATATTTTTAGGCAAAGTACTTATTATATTGCCCAGTGAATGTGTTAGGGCTAGCCTTTTTGTATTCACACTGAGCTAAGATGGAACACAACTTTGAAAGTGGTATAGCAAAACTGCTTATGCTCTAACTACTATGTGCATTAATCACATTTAGACCAGGCATTAACATGTTCCATGTTAATGCAAAAACAAATGGAGGCATTAATGGAGTTAGAGAAATCTGTGTCTGCATAAGGCATGTTTAGATATTCAGAAAAATATATCCCCATTCCATGAAAAAGACCAAGACGGACAAGCAACATCACTCACTTACATCACTCACTTCGCTTGCTCAACTAATGCCAAACCCACCATTCCATAAAATAGATTTTGACCTACCAGCACCCACTTACCTTGCTCAGCTTGCCACAAACCTGAGGTTGTCAAAAATGTAGACATTCATTCTGATTATTTTCAGGCGTATACATGCATCCGGAAATGTTTAAGGATTGTGGGTATGTGGACTGCTATTTTATCTCCTTGTATTTCTAAATACTGCTAGAGATTTTACTACACATTTGGAAGTCAGATATTGCCATCTACTGTACAACTAAAGAAACTGCTTTCAGTAAATGTGGCTAAATTGCACCCTCCTGTGTTCTTGTTAGGTTATGACTGTGACATCTCTTTTTGTTTATTATTAACACACAAATATATCTGATATAGTCTCAAGAATGACGGTGCACATTTGCTATTATTTTTAAATGAACCAGTAAATGCCTACAATAATTAAATGTTCATTGACCTTTCCATAGTAAAAAATGGTGATGGTCAGGTTGTCTTCTAGCCCTCTTAAACTGGGACTATTGGATTTTTGTATCTTTTGGCAGAACATATCAAAACTTTGGATGTAAAATCAAAGTATACACTCTCAGCTTTTATTTGAGGAGATTTTATACATATTGGAGTCAACATTTTTAAATGACACTTTTTAAACATACTTTTTCAAGCCACCAAAGGTATATCAAAACAAAACATAAAAGTTAAGCACATATGTTTGTATTTGCTATGAGAAACCTGGGTTGGAAAAGTGCAGGAGCTGCCTTTTCAGACTTTAAACACAATCCAAACATTTAGACCCTCCAATTTCCACAACAATTGACAGCACCCAGTAGGTTTCAGGTCTTTGATTCTATAGATGTACGATATCTTAACGTTGTGCTCTTGACAAAGGCGTTATGTTCAATAACTGCTATGGATACAGTTGTGCTCAAAAGTTTGCATACCCTCCGAGAATTGGAAATATATGTACAATTTTTTAAGAAAACATGACAGAGCAGGCCAAACTAATTTATTTTATGTCTTATGGGATTCATATTCAACTGTAGGTTATAAGAGAATGGCACAATCATAAAACAAAACATGGCAACAAAGAAAAAAAGATGTATGAATACCCTTAGTTCTTAATACTGTGTATTGCTGGGTAATTGTTGTGCAGGGAGCTTCAAGAGTATCCCATGTGCAGCTTTCATGCAGAAAAATGCAAATTGTCTACTAGTATTTTCTGATAACATGCTTCATTCATCTTGCCATCAATTTTCACAAGATTCCCCGTATAGTTAAAAGAATATCATCCCCACGGTGATGCATGGTGGTGGCTCATACACCCCGAAAACCTTAGTGAGCCACCACAATGCTTTACAATGGGGATGGTATTAACTTCACTGTGGGCCTTGTTGACCCCTTTCCCAACTTAGCGCTTATGGTTGTGACTATAAAGCTCTATTTTGGTCTCTTTACTCCAAATTAGTGTGCCAGAAGTTGTGAGATGTATCACGGTGTTGTCAGGCATATTGTAACCAGACTTTTTCATGGCATTGTATAGGCTTCTTTCTGCCAATTCAAACATGCAGCTTTTGTTCAAGTAGCCTATTTCTCCTGAGGTTACCTATGGATTTTTCTTTAAATCCCAAACAATTCTTCTGTCAGTTATGGCTGACATGTTTTTTGGCCCACCCTTTGCTAGGTATCAAGAGATAACCCAATTCCCACTTCTTCATAAGTTATTGAACAGTACTGACTGGTATTTGCAAGGCTTTAGATATATTTTATATTATTTTCCATTTTTATAAATTTCCATCACCTTGTTAGCAAGTGTTCTGTCTGTTCTTCTCTGCTCCCCATGGCTCAGTATCTAGCCAGCTCAGTGCATTCTCCTGAGAGCTAACAAAATAATTGACTATTTATGCACAGACACTAATTGTTATTTTAAAAGCCATATATAACCTTTAATTGCCATTTTAACCTATGTGTGTTAAAAAGGAACCAAAAATCTATGTGATAATAAATGTGTCATGTCCCCAGTGCTTTCCTTTGCTCTGTGTTCATATGAATTTGTGACTTGTTTCTCTGAGTGGTTGTTGCAGGCTAATTGGCTTCATGATCGCTGGTTGCTGCTGATTGGTGGAATTTCAGGCTGATTGGCAAGCCTGCATATAAGCCACAGAGTGCTGAGGTTTCCCTTCTTCTGGTTCTGCTGCTCTGCTGTTTGGTCTGTGTTGCTGTTTGTGAGTTGGGAGAACATTTGTTAATTAGTGCTATGATTGTGAGATCTGTGTATGTGTACTATTGTTTGTGTTGCGTCTATTTATTTGAATTTAAACATTTTTCATTTCTTCCAGGGGGAAGGGTAAAGCCTTTGTGATTTAGACAAGAGGCCCTGGGGCATACACCACACCCTGTGGGTATTTGGTCCAATCCTGAATCACTACAAAGCATTGCGAGGTCGCTGTCCTTAATCTGATGTCTAGGCTACACTACAGTGGGACTGGGGTAGAGGCCTGCTCACTGTAGCAATGGTGGATAGTTGTGACAACTACGCCATCTGCAGCTCATCCTCCCCCTGCAGGAGGCGGGCCTCAGCGCTCGATGTCACCGGCCTTCTAAACACCACCGCCCATCATCAATCCATCGCACCTGTTGTCCTGTTTAGCGCACCTGATCCTCATCCAGTCGTTACCATTCCAGTATATATGTGTCCTCTGTTCCCCCCTGTCTTTGC
>JACXGJ010003543.1:0-52932 GCA_016801105.1 Esox niger
CATTTTTACAGACCCCATAAAAAACACATGTACACTGACCAAGGAGAACACCGGATATTTGAGGGGTGGGGTTTGCAGTGCTGAACGTTTCTAAATTGGAGCGGAAAAGCGTTGAACAGTTTTATAATAGAAATAATACATCACCTAAGTTGTTAGTATGTCATTTCAAGTGTATTTTTGTTTTTAATAGTTAATCCTTAGTCCTTTTTCCTTAGACTGAGTATGCGTACGTTCAAACTTTTTGAGCAGTCAATATCAATCATGCATAATTACAAGCAGGGTTGGGTAGGTTACTTTTTAAATGTAATCCTTTACAAGTTACCTGTCCACATTTGTAATCTGTAACGTAACTTTTTGATTACTCAAACTCAGTAACTTAATCCGATTACTTTCATATTAAAAGGCACTGGAAAACAAATAGGAATAAACTATAACCAACTGAACACCTTTTGCGGGATCAATCAATGTTAGAGTTTACATAGCTGATGAAAAATTGAATTTGCATTATAACTATGGGTTGTGTATGCTACAGTGCCTTTGAAAATGGGTTTCTAAACCATTTCTTTTTACTTCAATATGATTGGGCTACATCTCCACATTACATGCTAAAGGTCTGTCAGATAATCAGGCATTCCCATTCATCCAATAAAACGATCTTTCAGAAACTTTTTATCTGAACATAACCCAAACTCTAAAGCCTGTTCTGTTATTTGTGTTTTATTAATGTTTTTAATTGCTGCAATACATTGTTGAAAAATAAATGGCAATTACTCAGAAAGAGTTTTAACATTGTTGTATATAACAAATTAAGATATCATAAGGTATATGTTCGCGCATAAACAAAATCTGCAGTAGTCTGATGCTTTGTTGCACAACCAACATTGTAAAATGTTGCAGTAACTCCCTGCGTGCAAATGCACGTTTGCAGTCGTGAACAACTGCATAGAAATAAGATTTACCTGCGTGGACGTAACCTGCGATTATCATGGCAACCAGTGATGGATATTCAAAACACAAATGAAAGAAATAAACAGTGATTATAAATCTGCACACTTAGCTTAAAGTAAATAATGTCAGCAGCCAATGATAACCAATGAACACAATTTTCAAAGATGCAAAGCAAGCAGAATCACAAGGCCTACCTGTATGGACGGAGATGATGTGGCGGTGTCAAATGCAAATAATCATCCTTTGGCAGAGTGCTTCCCTACACACCTTTTCTCCTCAAATGTCATGGTAAATTCCATATAATGTTTCATCTTAAAGGCGGCGCCCTGTTACAGCTTTCCAACAAATAGTGGCCTAATCTATTAAATAACTCGTAAATGTTCTTAGATGCAACTTGCTTGGCTGTGTTGTTTGGTGCATTTGACAAATAAATGTTGAGATTTGTGACAAATAAATGTTGAAATGTTGAAGATATAACACCAGGTAGGCCAATTGGCTATCATTGTCCTGAGAATTATGCGTTGAGTAGATAACTATATAACATTTTATATGACTCTGCTAATATTATCAAAGATGTACTCTGTTTTCACCAGTTATCCAACCAATCAAAACCGGAGACATTTTAACTAGCGCTTCTTCCATCACTGAACTGGCTATGTGCATCCACCTTTGCTCGCATGATGATCACATAACTGAGGTGTGCAGTTCATATTTTGATTCAAACAACAACGTTGCTATAACATTAAATAATGAACTCAAACATGCAACGTGTCATAATTATTTTACGCCCCTATTCGTTTTCAATTGAAGTAATCCAAAATATTTTTTTTCAAAAGTATCAGTAATCCGATTACAATATTATTGTTGGTAAAGTAACCGATTAAGTTTTTTTGTAATCGGTTACTCCCCAACTCTGCTTACAAGATATATTTGTCTTCCACTCCCGTCTCCAAAAATTCATTATTTGTGTAAATGATCTTGTTTTACACTAACGTGTAATTACAAAAGCTACCAACTCGACTAACTGTCATTACCCATACATTTTTGGTGGTTAAAAACTTATTATAGCTATATGGCAACACAGCAGAGTATTTTGATTAACTGCAAGAAGGCTAATGCAGTATAAATGGCAATACTAATGTACAATTAAGGCATACATATATTACTTACATCTTATACATATATTAAGTTGGGAAACACAAGTATTGAGTAGAAATGTATTACTTTGTGGCGAAATGCCATTTGGTAGTGACTTTTGCATGATCTATATTTTGAGAAATTGATTGTGGTCCTTAAAAATATTAATTACTGAAAAATACTTGAAATTCTCTTGATGTACACTGCACTTAGTTCAGTTTATTTATCAAATGCACTGAATCACACCACGTCATCCTGCACAATGACCTTCTTGTGACATGGCACACAACATCTACGTAGTAAGAATTAAGAAGTATATTAAGCAAAAAATATTGCCAAAATATAGCAATCATATACATAACAATATAAACTAGCAGCAATTTTAAAAGTAGAGTAGGATGGGGAAAATGAACAATATAGGTAGACGTGTTGCATATTATAGATACATTAAGAATGCAAAATGCCTACGAATGGTACATACAAAATAATATGGTCCTGGACAATCACCACCCTGCATGCTTTAGATCTCTGTCCTCTCATACCTGATGTAGCTCATCAAGGACGTGATAATGAGCTGATCATTTGAATCAGGTGTGCAAGAGCAGGGAGACATCGAAAACATGCTGGGCGGTGTGCCTCCAGGACCAGGGTTGGAAAACACTGGCATAATATATAGATATGCATTTCCTAGTATTTCATTTAGCTGTTATGGCATGTACAGTATTTGTTTTGAATGGTTTGAGTTGAGTGATAGTGTGTAGGGTATTTGTGGATCTATTTGAACATGTAGCCTTGACTAAGAGGTCCATCAGAGTGGGGTTCTTGCAGTATGTTGTCTATAGAGTTTTTTAATGGGAGAAATCTGTGTTTTGTGTGGGTATATGTACATAAGGTCTGGAGTTATTATTGATTGTTTTGGAGAACTGAACGGGAATTACAGTGGGGCAAAAAAGTATTTAGTCAGCCACCAATTTTGCAAGTTCTCCCACTTTAAAAGATGAGAGGCCTGTAATTTTCATCATAGGCACACTTCAACTATGAGAGACAAAATGAGAAAAGAAATTACAGAAAATCACATTATAGGATTTTTTATGAATTTATTGGTATATTATGGTGGAAAATAAGTATTTGGTCAATAACAAAAGTTCATCTTAATACTTTGTTAAATACCCATTGTTGGCAATGACAGAGGTCAAACGTTTTCTGTAACTCTTCACAAGGTTTTCACACACTGTTAATGGTATTTTGGCCCATTCCTCCATGCAGATCTCCTCTAGAGCAGTGATGTTTTGGGGCTGTCGCTGGGCAACATGGACTTTCAACTCCCTCCAAAGATTTTTTATGGGGTTGAGATCTGGTGACTGGCAAGGCCACTCCAGGACCTTGAAATGCTTCTTACGAAGCCACTCCTTCGTTGCCCGGGCGGTGTGTTTGGGATCATTGTCATGCTGAAAGACCCAGCCACGTTTCATCTTCAATGCCCTTGCTGATGTAAAGAGGTTTTCACTCAAAATCTCATGATACATGGCCCCATTCATTCTTTCCTTTACACGGATCAGTCGTCCTGGTCCCTTTGCAGAAAAACAGCCCCAAAGCATGATGTTTCCACCCCCATGCTTCACAGTAGGTATGGTGTTGTTTGGATGCCACTCAGCATTCTTTCTCCTCAACGAGTTGAGTTCTTACCAAAGAGTTCTATTTTGGTTTCATCTGACCATATGACATTCTCCCAATCCTCTTCTGGATCATCCAAATGCTCTCTAGCAAACCTGACGAGCCTGGACATGTACTGGCTTAAGCAGGGGGACATGTCTGGCACTGCAGGATTTGAGTCCCTGGCGGCGTAGTGTGTTACTGATGTTAGCCTTTGTTACTTTGGTCCCAGCTCTCTGAAGGTCATTCACTAGGTCCCCCCGTGTGGTTCTGGGATTTTTGCTCACCGTTCTTGTGATCATTTTGACCCCACGGGGTGAGATCTTGCGTGGAGCCCCAGATCGAGGGAGATTATCAGTGGTCTTGTATGTCTTCCATTTCTTATAATTGATTCCACGGTTGATTTCTTCACACCAAGCTGTTTACCTATTGCAGATTTAGTCTTCCCAGCCTGGTGCAGGTTTACAATTTTGTTTCTGGTGTCCTTTGACAGCTCTTTGGTTTTGGCCATAGTGGAGTTTGGAATGTGACTGTTTGAGGTTGTGGACAGGTGTCTTTTATACTGATAACAAGTTCAAACAGGTGCCATTATTACAGGTAACGAGTGGAGGACAGAGGAGCCTCTTAAAGAAGAAGTTACATGTCTGTGAGAGCCAGAAATCTTGCTTGTTTGTAGGTGACCAAATACTTATTTTACCAAGGAATTTCTCCATTCCTCCATTCTTTGAGGAAGGGTGTGTGTGTCTGTCTTGAAAAGTGTACTTTTCTGTGTAGGAGGGCTGTGTTTTTCTCTATCTGCAAAAAGACAATCTCCAGGAAACTGATTTAGAGTTGGTGAAATTAAAGGATTTGTCTTTGGCTGAAATGTCTTTGCAAGATGTGATACTGATGTGTTGTGATGTTATCTGATGTGTTGAGGACTCCCAAAATGTAATAAATAGTTTCTTACTTCAGGAATCTAATTTGCTGTCCATTTTCTCTGTAGTTGGTGTATCTCCTCCCCAAGATACACAAACCACAAGGGAAATGGACAGCCTGCGTCTGTCTGTATGTAGAGCTGGGGTTGAAAGTGTATTGCTGTGTGACTGTTAACAAATGGTTGGCTTCAATGAAGTAGTGGTTGCTGTCCATGATTGCAATTTTAGATTATGGATTTCTTTTTTAAATGTAGGTTGAATGAAAAATTGCCAAACAAGGATCCAGAATCCTTAAGTGAGGATTAATTGGTGGTTGCCAATTAACTAAGAAATACTTGATATTTTATTTTTTTCTGAATCCTGAGGTAACTTGAAGATTTGATAATGGTTCAAAACTATTCTGTCTAGAATTACGCTTTGAAAAATGTTTGGGAGTTAGTAAATATATTTTCTATGATACCACCAACTGCACACCTCTGACTTTCTTTAGTTGAAAATCTGTTGATGCCACCTTCCACTCTAAGTACTTTGAGGAGCACTTGGGTTGCATCCTCTGCTCTTGTACTTATTTTGTAAATGCTTTATGCCTCCTCTGCACATGTTGTAACAGAAAATGGGCCAGTGTTCCTTGCCACATTTCCTCTGTATTTTTGCAGGACCGCGTCAGCGGAGCCGGAAAAGGAGAGCGTATGTCTATTACTTAGTGAGTGACTGACTGACTGACTGACTGACTGACTACCCATTGTTAAATAGCGTTGTGGTTAGAGATGCAATTTGTCACGCAGGTGACTGGGGTGTGATCCTCACTATTGCCCAAACAAATTAGATATTAGGTTGTGTTCAGGTAAGACTAGAACGTTTTGCTCTCTTTTTTATTTACATTGCGCACTTCAAATTGCATAGTGTTTAGCTATTCAACTATCTAATTATTTAAAGAAACTAATCAGCCATGGAGTGATTTGAGTTATTGTTTCCATTATAGGTACTGTATAGCTAGTAGCTACACAGCTACAGTAATATTTTTCAAATTTAACGTGTTGAATGTAGTGTAGCGATCCTTTCATACCTCTTGTTGGTTTTACTAATTAACTAATGTAGGGAACCATGGAGTTTCAACTAATTGGATTGTCAATGCAAGCAAACAGACACCACATCTCTTCCTGCGTATCACATGCATCCACACCCACTGTTTGAATAGCATAGTGGTTAATGATGCAGTCTGACAGTAACTGGTGGATCAAATCCAGTTTGGGCCACAACGTTCATCCCTTATGATGCCGGACTGGCAGAAGTAGGCTTGTCTGGTTCCTTTTCTTGTTTATGTTTTTTTATGCTTGCATGATGACTTGGCTGGGTCTCATAATTTTTTTCTTTTAGTAAGGACCAGTGCTTGTTTTCTGGTTCCCTTTTAGTCTTAATAAGTACTAATAACACATAAATTTTGATGACCATAGTCTAATGTGCAATTTGTTAGTTTCTGCATTGTTGGTTAGTTTAAGCGCCGGTAAGGACATTCACGTTATGGACAGCTAGATAAATCACATTTGTTATTTGTCAATGACTGTTGTGTAACCACCTCAATGTCATTCATCCTTAACTATCAAGACCGTTTCTTGTATTTTCTCAGCTATCAGGCCTGTTTGCTGAGTTGCTAATGTTAGCTAATGTGTTGAACCCAATTGGATTAATTAAAAACATTATTTTGTATTTCATTTCTTAATATCAAAGTTGTCAGGACCCTGGCTAACACCAAAATTTCACAATTCTACCTATATTAAATAGTGGTGATTACTCGCTTGTGTTGTTTCATTAACATTAAGCATCAATCCATTTATGTCTGGCTATTCCAGAGAATTACAAGGTAGGATGATAATTTCGGAGTTTCCTGAGTTTCTTTTCTTGACGGACTCAGAGGAAAATGAAAATATAGAGCCAAACAATGACACACAAAAGAGATGATGGGTAGCTATGTTTAGCCAATAAAACGGTATTGTTTGGTTAGAACCGAAGATTTGAGATTTACACGAGTAAGGATGCACACAAGAGGCAAGTTATAGCAGTAAAGTACAAGATAAAGAAGTAAGTTCAATTCATATGATTATACAACAAGGCATGCATGCCAATATATTGAGTACATAATAGATGCATACGAATGGATAAAACAAACAATGAAAATGGTGATGGACAGTGAATAATCATAGAATTAACTTTTCAATGTTAATTTACTTTTCAGTGTTTATTTTGGAAGCCTTTTGTGTTAATTCAAATGAGCAAAGGGCGGATGTTATCTATGTTTGAATTGAACATTCAACTCATGAACGCTATGAAGCATTATAGAAAATATATTAAGTAAAGACATAAACTTACAGTGGATATACAAAGTCTAAACACCCCTGTTAGAATTCCAGGTTTGTGTGATGTAAAATAATGAGACTAGGGTTATTTATGTCAGACCTTAATATGACGTGTAATGTGAACAATTCATTTGAAAAACAAACCTTTGAGGGGGAGTCTTTATGGCCATAATTCCAAAAAGTATGTTTTTTGGACGCAAAAACTGTTAGGGAGGGAGCTGTGAGTGGACCCAAGCGCACAACACCAGACATGATCGGGTATACACAAATGGTATTTTAATGGTGACAGAAGTGGAAGGACTGAGGCATGGACAGAGGGGTGAGGGCTGGGCAGACAGGCTGGGCTAGCCAGGCAGGGCAGCGGGTAGGCAGAGCAGGTGGGCTGGCAGGCAGGAGCATGTGTTGGAGGGCCGGGTAAGGTGGATCTTGGACCTGAGGGAAAAACAAGGTTAGCAGGTATTAACAACTGAAATAGGTCTACTAAAGTCAGGTTTGTAGTGGCCATGAACGTTACTACCAAGTAGTTCATAACAACGATCTAGCGCCGGGCGGACGGAAACCAGGGTACTTGAAGGCAGGCTGATGAGGGAATGAATTACAGGTGTGGAGACTTGAGGGGTAGTGGAGAAAAGCAGGAATGGATTGCAGGAGTCTGTAATAAACAGTTCCAAATACCAGGCAATTTTGGCACAAAACCTTTAGGCATCCGTTTGAAAGCTGAAGAGGAAGTTCACCTTTCCACCCGGCAACGACCCAAAGCACACATCCAAATCCACAAAAGCATGGCTTCATAAGAAGATTACATTTTGGAATGGCCCAGCCAGAGCCCAGACCTGAATGTTGCCATATCAAGATGTGCCATGCTAATAGACTCCTACTCAAAAAGACTGAGTGCTGTAATAAAATCAAAAGGTGCTTCAACAAAGTATTAGTTTAAGGGTGTGCACACTTATGCAACCAGGTTATTGTGAGTTTCTTTTCCTAAAATCAATTCAATTGAGTTGTTCATGTTCTAGGTCACATTAAAGGTGGAAACATGATTTATCTTTGTCACATTTATTTTACATCACACACACCCGGCATTTTAATAGGGGTGTGTAAACTTTTATATCCACTGCATGTACTTTCAAATTGATTATAATTTTTTTTTTTTACTCTCTAAACGTAAACCAAATGTACTGATTTGAGTTTTGGACCTGAACATTTTCTGGGGAGTTGTAGCCACTCATGTCCTCAGTAATTCTGTAGCCCTAGAAACGGCCTGGTCTGGAGGGGATTTTATTCAAAGAAATACCAGGAGAAATAGTAAGAAAACCTTTTCACTGTGTAATCTTCTGCTCGTCTCACAATGGTATAATTGGAGGTACATCACACTCTTCCATGCCTTAGCTGCCTATAGCTTAACATATCCTGTAAAAGTCTGAAAATCCACCACTGAGTGGCACCAAATCTTCAAAATAGAATTGTACTGAGTATAGGAAGGGTAGTTTCTTAAGCATGGAAAATATATTGTGCCCCCAATTGCCCATGAATATGGTATAATTAGCATATGCAAGTGCAAAACGTTTCCACATGGTAGTGTCTTAAATCTGCTGAACATTTTTAGAAATCATCAAGCCCAGTTTAAGAAAATTAAGACCATATGATGTCGCCAATAGTATCATGTATAAACATGAGTTGACCTAAGCCAGCAGGAACTTGGTTACTTGAGTTTTTCCTAGCCAATTTAGTTCATCACTACTGTTGTTTGCTCCTTATGGTTTTAGGCTGGGTGTTTTGTGAAAGCACTTTGTGACAACTTCTGATGTAAAAAGGGCTTTATAAAATACATTTTATTTGATTTTGATTTGAACTCTTCTTTAAGCTAGCAACAAACTCCGCTGTAATACATAAAAAACTATTGAAGGCATTAATTCCATGTAGTGAGCTGACCTGTTCCAATTCTTAATGTCTGTTCCACATAGCATATTTCAATAGCTAGTATTTTCTGAAACGTTGCGCCCTGCTGAAAGTGTACCAGGTGTCAAATGGCTCATACCTCAGTAGTGTTGTTTAACGAAACAATGTGTGTTCTAACATGCATTATTGTTTTGTCACCAATCCTTGGGTTATTTAGAATTGCACTCTTGGACTGATTTGAATATGCAGGTAATTCTTTAGTATGAGTTTGAACTTTGATTGTCTAAGTCAGGATGACAGTTGCTCACTTGTTTTGCATGATGGAGCCAGAACAACACTGATATACTTATAATAGATTTTTTTTAAACAGAATGTTATGGTTTCTCAGTTGTAGGGCAGTAAAAGTAATAAAGGTCACTGTGAACAAACGCTGAAGATAACGCTTAAGTTCTCAAGCAGAGATTGGTGCAAGGACTGACCTTCCTTAAAACCGGTAGTAGATTTAACTGCATTAAATTGTAAAATCTAATGTTCACACTGTTCCGTAACCTTGGGGTTAAATAAGATTGGGAACAGTAAAATTATGCTCATGACACATTTAAAGTCTTGAACAATCAAGGATAATTTTAAATGATTTTATTTTGTAATCAACGGTTCAATCTTATAATTATCGACTCAGAAAATAAATAATATCCAACATAAATCCTTCATAATACTGATGTTATGGATTTAGTCATCAAAAGAAATATCAGTATTAATGCTAAGTAGCAGTTCTCTGGTATTTGTTTCAAGAAACTGCCTGTTTGCGGTTAAGTTGTTATTTGCAGGCCAGTGTAACATCCTGCTCTTTGTCAGGGTAGTACAGGGTTTCCACAAACCTGTTGTAGTTTGAAAATGAGAATGGGATGCATGTATCCGGGCTGACGTTCTATAGTCATCTCATACTTGGACTATCCCTGTCATCTTCCAAACTGGTGTGGTTTAAAAAAAATCCTAACTGCCTTTGTCAGTCTCTCTGGATATCAAGCTTCTGCTAAATGACATATTCACATACAGCTCTGGAAATAATTAAGAGACCACTGCACCTTTTTCTGTCCTTTCCAATAGCAGAAGGGTAAAAAATTAAGAAACTACTGCAAATGTAATGCTTCTGTTCCTCTTCAAGATTTTTGGAAAGGAAAGACAAAGGTGCAGTTGTCTCTTAATTTCTTCGGGAGCTGTATGTGTCTTGATTGCATAGTGTAGTAGGGCCTGCCCCAAAGATAGCATTTACCGTTTGTGGTACTGTTCTTTGGTAAAGTGAAAAATGTTGAACCAGAGCAACAAAAGGATCACAAACCTGTCAATGTTAACATGAAAATGTGTACACAGCTCTTTAATGGTGTGCTCAGCTATATGGATGTGGATCCAGGAGCCTTGCACCCTAAATAAATCAACTGATAACCTGCGCTTACATGCTTTCACCATGTGCATTCAGCCTGCAGCAAATAATTCAACGCACACACATATTTATCAGCACACTATTTACAGCGGGAAAATACAAAGGGCCTCTGAGTTTGACCTGGTTCAAAGTTTAGTGGCGCTGTGGTGTAATGCAGTGCCAAGCAGTGAGCCCTTCTTGGGCGATTGCAGGCTGGCTGTCCAGAGGAAATGAAAAACAGAAGTGTAAATTGAAACTTTACAGTAAATAGGCAGACAGTCAATCCTGTTACTGGAATGTCACAGCCACAGTTCTCTGCTTGGCATTCGTGCTATCTCAGATACACAAAAGAAGAGCTGGGTAATCTAAAGTCACTCAGAAAAAAAAACATAACCAAACAAGTCGTTACACTTGGCAATGAATGGAACCCATTCCAAGAGACTTGATGCCGCATGGAGGTTTCTGGGAAATGCATCTCTTCTTTTCAGTGGTGACACACCTCTCGGTAGTGACACTCACTGGTCATGAGCACACACTGCAGTCTCCAGAGAAGAGGGAATAAGTCACGTGATTTACTAGAAATCGGATCTGCAGCTCAACACAGCAACCAGTCTGCAACTGGGCTACAAACTGCTGACATCTGAGATGATCCTCTGGGATTATTTTATGTCAGCATGCTACATGCATTGTATACTATTGTATACCAGAGGGATGATGAAGAAAGGTTTATTATTTTTTATTGTGAAATATCTGACTCTGACTGTATATGATCAAATATACATGTGATGGGATTTAAAATATTCTAAACTTGAAGATGCATTCTGGAACTTTTGTGATTATTACAACACATTTTGGTTTGGATTTGTTGTTCTGTGTGTTGTTTATATGTGCATAATCTGTAAATAAAAACACAGTTATACCACAATTAGCCATACAATTCCAAGTTTGCTAGTGTTTGGTTCTGATCATGTGGCACGTTGGCACAAACATGATAGCCCAATATTTTCAGAAAAAGTTTTGGTCGCGATAGAGAAATGTTTACAACAATCGCAGACCGCATCATTAAGAATTCAAAGTTCAATTACAGGTCATAAACACTTTTTTCTAAGGGGTTTTAACAACCACTGGAAAAACCTGTTGTTTCTATCACTGATCAAGGAAGCTTCCCTTATAGCTCCCGGGTTGTTGCTGTAAACAAGAAATAGTTCTTCGCATACTCACCTGATGAAATAATTTTCATAGATTATCGCTTTGGTGCCTTTTCACATCTCTCACCTTCATGCAAGCAGTTGAACAGGACTGAAAAGCAACTTTTGTGTGACATTAACTTGTAAAAGTGAAGATATGCACACTAACAGCTGTGGTGAGTTTTTTTGTTCAATGTCACAAGGTTTCCTGTTGCCATGATTTTACCCGTTTTGTCTCAGTCCTAGTTACACGAGGCCTGAGCACCCCACACCTGATATATGAGCTTCCTGTGCAGTCAAGAATGTAAAGGGGAGCTGTACGCTCAGATAAGCCCTTATTCTAGAATATTAAAATAGGATGTCATTGAGCAACTTGACAGATATTGTTGTCCCCGTCCTATTCTCAGTTTTGGTCTCAGTTTAGCAAGGAAAGGCCGGCTGAAAATGATTACAGATTACATACTGGGTGACATGTAACATATAGCATATACACTATACATAGTGCCATATTCATGTAAAGAAACTGCATGCTAGTGGCATGTTTAACCATATGACAGTCTGTATATATGTAAAAATAGCTATACTTCTTGTTCTATTCGCACATCATTATTGCATGATAATCTTAATAAATGTGGTTCAACAGTAGCTAACCAAAAGCATTAGTCTCTTTGTTGACCAGCTTTAAATTCCAACAGTTCCAACATACCTTCACTGCCCCGATTATTATTTATGAATTTCAAGTTACGCCCTTCCAAAAACACAAAGATGCCGCTATGGCAGTGCCAGGTCACAGTACGTTTCAGAGAAACCTGGCATTTCTAGTAAATCAGCAGACACGCAGTTAAGTAGCCAACTATACAAAATAGTCCCACCTAAATTTGTCAAAATCGTAATGCATGATCAGTTTGTTTGTTTGAAGTGTCTCATTTGTCCAAATGTTTGTGCAGCGTGTCCACTGCTTAGCCCTGGCATTGCTATCCTCTATAGAGGAATTTGGTATCTACCAGCCAACAAAGTACAAACCTGAGCTTTTTTTCTAGAATGTCATATTTAAAGCATTGCTTCTGAATGGGGGATACATACTTGGAGTGTAACTGAGCATCACTGTATTTGGGAGTATTGCTATAAAGTATTTTCATAAAGCAACAAAGATGATCTTAAGTGAGTTAATTTGATCATTGAAAAATGTGGTTAGCACAAAAACACAACATGCAGATTTGATTTAATTGAGCCCGATTACTTTAACCAAAAGGGTTGCTTTTGAAGAGCAAACGCTTAACTTAATGTTCGTGCGCATCAGTAGCTTGAGCCATTACAGTGAAGACTATCTGTGATTGAATGAGTCCTGCTGTTTTTAACCTATCTGCACTTACATAAACACTTTCCGGGTGTGGTTGTGCAGGTGGTTTGCGTGACAGTGTGGGTGTGTGTGTGTCTGCAAAACGGTTTCCTGGAAATCCAGGTAAAGGCAATTGTACTTAAGTCACCAAACCTGAGTATCAACCTACCTGGGGCATATTTTGTTGTGTTTGGCCTTGTTATTCCTAGAGGTAATTTTCAACATTTACATGCCGATTGTTTGTATACTAATATGATTGTTATAGAAAGTGTTGAATAAAGGGTGTTGCATATTATTATTATTATTATTATTATTATTATCATTGTTATTTTTTTTGGCGCTGACATTATGTAACCAGCAAGTCAACACTTCCTTGAGTGGTCCAGACCTTGTGCATCCGGTTCAAATGGAAAAACATGAAACCGTAGGAGGTGTTTGTTTGTGTACAACAGCATAATTTGATCATTATCATTCATTAAGGCTTTTTCACCCTATCTGGTTTGAAGACATGAAGGCAAGTTATAAATTCAAGAAATGTCCTTTATGTCAAGGAATGTTTTTCCTGTAAGAGGGACGTGTTTAAAGAAGTTTTGGTGCTTTGCCAAATTCCTCCTGCTCCATCTCCCCAAACCCTCCCCACCCACCCATATAAAAACACACACATGCATTTCCACACATTTGTTTAGCATGCATGATCTGTGTCACTCTTTACTCTGTTTATATTAAATCCCCACAAATGACAGTATATACAGTGGCAAGAAAATGTTTGTGAAACCTTCTGATATACCTACATACTTCAATAGATGGCACCTAAAATATAGTCTGCTTTTATTTTCATGGATAATAATTATAAAGAACAGAAAAAATATATATATTTGTAATTGTTGGCCTTGAACACTGGTCAAACATAAAAAGCATAGCTGGAAAAGTTATGTGAATCTTTAGGAATTCTTCCTAAGTGGGTATTTGAAGTCAATGACATGACATTCAGATATGGGTTAGTTAGAGGTGCACTGTCACATAAAAAAAAATATGTTGAAGTGGAACATGGCCAGGTCAAAAGAAACATCATAAGGCCTCAGGACAAAAGTTGATGTAGCTCATAATGCTAAAACTGCGTACAAAGGCATTTTCTAAGCCTCCATCACTCTACAGTAAGACATTTTGTGCCACTGGTACTGTCCATAGGAGTGGGCGTCCAGCAAAGATCATAGCAAAAGGACATGATGTTTTAATGGTCAGGGAGGTGACAAAAACCTAAATTAACACATAATGACCTGTAGGCATCTCTTGCATTTTCAAACATCTGTGTCCATGTGTTCACAATAAGGAAGACAATGAACAAGAGATATTAGTGGGGGGTTATCACAGATACCACAGACGAAACCACTGTTCTCCAAAAAATAAACATTACTCCCAGCTTTGCCAAATATCACCTGGATGTTTGAAAGTTTAGAAAACCACAACTGGAACAATGTTCAATGGACAGATGAGAATAATTGTCAAAGGCAGAACACTGGTTGGAGGAGGAAAAATACTGAATACTAACACCAACACCTAGGAGGGAGCATCAAGCTGGAAGGAACATCAAGCTGGAAGGAATATCAAGGTGGAAGTAACATCAAGGCGGAGGGAGCATCGTGGTTTGGGGGAACATCATGGTGGATGCAGCATAATAGTGGAGGGAGCATCATGGTTTGGGGGAGCATCATGGTTTGGGGGTACATCTTGGTGGAGGGAGCATAATAGTTTGGGGGAGCATCAAGTTGGATGGAGCATAATGGTGGAGGGAGCATCATGGTTTGGGGGAGCATCTTGGTGGAGGGAGCATAATGGTTTGGGGGAGCATCAAGTTGGAGGGAGCATAATGGTGGATGGAGCATCATGGTTTGGGGGAACATCTTGGTGGGGGGAGCATCATGGTTTGGGGCTGCTTTAGTGCCTCAGGGCACAGACAGCTTGCAATCATTGAGGGAACAATAAATTCAAACTTGTATCAGAAAATACCAGGGTTCATCAACAGTACATCATCTGGAGCTTAAAATTGGTTGGGTTATGCAGCATGACAATGAATCTCAACAGAAAAGCTAATCTACAACAGATGGGCCAATACAGAACACTGGCATCTTAGAATGGCCTTGCCACTCCCAATGATATCAATGAACTGAAACAGTTTGATGATGAGGAATTGTCCAAAATACCTACTAACTTTTGGTCTGACCAGCAACTTACTAAATATCCTGGTTCTTTACCAGGCTGTTCTGTTTTGTTTGGCAAATGTGTTCACTAATGACAGATAAAAGTAAACATGTTTGTTCTTTATTAAATCCCATTTTGTGTATTGTAATGAAATCCAACAGTATTTTAGGAGCCGCTAGGTGCAGGTGTGCAAGTAATTCATAAGGTTTCAAAAACATTTTCGAACAACTCCATTTGTTGTACCGTGTTGTACCGTGCAATTAGTACTACCAGTACCATGAGACAACTGTAATATTGACTCTAACTGACACAGGTCAAACACCCAAAGCTTGTAACTGAAAGTGTGAGAGTTAAATACAACACTAAGTATTAACCAGACTGGACAATAATTAATGTAATAGATAATGTTTTCAGAAGACCCAGTACAGAGAATCCTTGTTATGAAGACTTGTTATGTGTACATCTCAGCTGGTTGTGGTCTGAACGCTAGGGAAATACCAACCTCTCCACTCAAAGTAGAGAGAGATGGTATTGGGTAGCTGAGCTCATTTTGCAATTATCGACACCACTCAAAAGAAATAAGAAAGCAAAGAAATATACAGTGCAGCTCGAAACTATCTGAACCACTTTTGCAGTTAGAGATTTTTCTCTGTGATTGATTACAAAGGATATTAACCCACTCAAAAACAGAATGCCGAACTTGGTTGAATTCCCAGTGTGTCACTATGATTTAAACCATGAAAAGTAAAGCCAAATTCCAAGAAGCAATTATCTGTTTTTGTATGTTGTTGTCATTGTACAATCATTACTCCATTTTATCACAACAAACTTCAAATGGCCGCACAGGTCCGAATACAGCATGTACTTTGTACATACAATATATATAAATGTTTTATCACTGTGCTTAATAAAAACATTATGACCTGGATTTCAGTTGAGATCACATTTAAGGTACATAGAGCAATAGATCACTGCTGTTTAAGCTTCTGCACACATTATCATACCAATTCTGAAGAGTTTCTTGAACATGCACTGTTGTTACATAAAAAAATGTATGGTTACTCTGAGGCCAGTCATTTAAAATAATATATACTCTTATATCAAAACACACATTACCATTGTTTTTGTTTGTTAGAAATGCAACTAACTCAGAATGTAAAGTGAATTACATTGTTTGTATCTATGTCAGAATTGGGACAGTGATGTTATGAATTGGGGCAGTGATGTTATATCTGTTTTATTGACACACACATACAAACACACACACACACACCTTCAGCTCACCTTGAAGAGGTTTCTCCTAATTCTCATTCCCTGGCAGAAGTATAGGTTCATACATCACTTTGGCAGCAAATTTTAGTGTGAACATCACCTCAGTGTGACTGAATATTACCTCTGAAGAAGATAATTTCAGTAACAGACACAACAGACAAACCAAGCTAAATCAGAATAGTAACCCTAAATAAATTCACAGTGAAATCCCCTGTGAAATTCCAAGGAATTGTCTATTTGAATATTTACCGATCTTATGTCTTTCCCAAGATAGTTGAGACGTCTGTTGTGTGAGTAGCGCCACCACCCCACCTCCCATATAGTGCTTTTTCAATAGTTCAGAGGCAGTAAGTGCTCTGTCTCTCAATGAATAATTGTCTCACCACAGATGAAGTAAAAATAACTTAATGGGCCCCCATATATCTCAATTTTAAGTTGTTTGAATCATTGTTAGGCAGCAACATAGCCTGAAATGACCTACGATCTTGGTAGCTCAACACCAGACACTATGGAGGGTGAGAATGTGGAAAATGTCAGCTAAATCCCACTTTTCTTTGGAACTAACGAAAATTGCAGAAATCTCCCCATCTTTACTATCGGAAACATTTAAGGTTTATCTGAGTGGCTACATCAAGACATTCCAGGCATGCAAATAAAAAAAGTAGGGCAAAGTGCATAGCAGTGGAAAGACAAATATGATTATAAACTGATATGTTCAATCTGAATTTCCTCAGTCTAAAACTTTTATCACACAAATAATTTGAGTGCTGTGGGAAACCACATAAACTGTCTGAACAGTGACATGTTTATAGTGACTCCAAACGATTAGAGGATTGATATATAAATCAAATAGGAAGTTGTAGAACTTCATATCGAAAGATTAATATTTAATTGGGCATTTCAAATAATAAAAATTTATATTTTTTATTTCAAATACTGATCTGGAATTCAAATTGAACATGGAAAAAACTTGGAAAAAACTTAATTAACTTCAGTTCAAGTTAATTTGAACTGAAATCACACCCAACCCATTTTGATGAAGATGTGTAATAAGTAGAAAATAAGAAATTAAGTAACTTGTCTACTAGGTAGAAAGATATCCACATTACATATACTTTTTACAGGAAACATAACAGAAATAATTTTATCAGTATTAGTATCAGTTAAGATTAGTGCTGTCAAATGATTAAAATAATTAATAGCAATTAATCACATGATCTTCTGGAGTTGATTGCGATTAATCGCAATTTTAGAATGTGTGCAAATTTTGCCCTTAATACACACTTTGTCATTTAAAAAGCAGTGCATTATGGTATGGATATACTTTGTTTTATTGCAAACTATGGACAGTGCTTGACTTGGAATAACATAAATGCAAGTTGTCAATGCCCTTAATTTAGTTAGATATAAATACAATGTCAGTCCATAACTTACCACAGTAACTGGCATCTAAATGCAGTCCATGTAAATCTGAATAGAATCCATCTCATATTGTTTCCTTGATAAAAGCACTAAGGACAATATCTGCTATAGGTTAGGCTAAACACAGATCAGCCCTTCTTATCTGGACAGCTACTGTACATGGTGTGCAGGCATTTAACACATTGAATCAGAGTAAGCTGTTCAAGGTATTGTCCTAAAATTTTTAGGCTGAAATGTAATTAGAACAGGGTTCAAGTGAATGCCTGTAAACATTAGATTTCCTGAAAGACGATAGCCACAATCAAATTCTTCATAAAGTGTATGTATTATTTTTCAAGTAGAATTACCTGCATGAGGTAGGCAACTTGAATAGGCAATGGCATAAGGTAGTCATGATGGCTAGAGATGTTATATACAAACATTATGTGAGGGTACATTTGTAATTCATGCAGAGCACAGTTGTTTGCTAATTTCCCTATGAGACTATGCTTTGGTGGAAACATTAATGCTCAGGTTAGATTAGAAAAAACATGAAATAATCACAATTTGCCATGCTACAATCAAAGTGTTAGCAGGTGAAATCATGCAACAGACTAGGGGAGCCATGGATAGCATTCTCGTTTGATGGATTTTTGTAGTGAGGCTGGGGTGCGGGACGCAAGGAGAGATATACGCATTTCCTCAGATCCATTGCACAAACGCATGTGTAGCCTACTAACGCGTTTATAGGCAGTTGTTAAACTAGTGCCGAGAAACAAGATTCACGATATCAAATCCTCAACCGCCAATAAAGTTACTGGCACAATAAACGCTTGATAGTATGGCGCATAGGCTTCAAAATAAAAAAAATGCGTTAAAGGCGACCAAAACGACTTTTGTTTAATTCAATGAATCGCACGCGTTAACTCGTTAACTTTGACAGCCCTAGTTCCAATAACAACTCCTCAAAGAACAGCAAGTTTTGATTTTAGTGAACGGCTCTTTTGACGGGGCACTTTATATATGTAATATCAGGTAATAAATACATCAGGTAATATAATACAGTAGAATGTATATTTTAATGAGGTACATTCTGTACATGTTCCATACACCCTGGGCTGCATTACGTCAAATATAATATGGTGTAGCCAAGAATATATGAACTCATATGAACCAATGAGCTAGCAGGCATTTACCTCATGTTTCCGGGAAAGCATTATCCCTTTTACAAATGTTTTGCACATGGTGTATTCCATGATTCACTGTATTTATGATTCATACTTCTAACACTTTGAGAGTGAGTATTGTTGTTTCAAAAGCCCCGCTCAGGGTTGTGGAAGTTCCACTACACTAAACACTACTTGGTCAGATAATAAGGGAAGACTCAGTGGATGTATCTTGACTTGTTCCCTCTATTTAGCCTATAGCGTGCAAAAACCTAGCTCTGAAAGATTCCTTACTAGTAAATAATCTGGACAGCCCATTTCACTGCTAGAATACTCCATTATGCCCATATTTGTTGGTAAATTTTCTATTTGCACTTCTGGTTAGAAGCTAACTGCATTTTGTTGTACTGTACATGTACTTGCGCAATAAGAAAGTTGAATCTAATCTAAATCTAATCGTGTTCTATCTCAATCCCATCATTTTCTGAAATAAAGCATCTGTCTGTTTTGGTAACCGGTGAAAAAATAAGGGATAAACAAATGCCAGCCCTGAAAACATCTGGGTTTAAAGCCATGGAAAACTGGGTCTGGTGACATCCACACTAGAAATAGTCCATCCAAAAAATCACCTTTATGACTGAGAATGGTGAAAAAATATGTAGAATAAACATTGACCAACAAAAAACCACTGGCAAGGTAATGGAACGGAACCACAAAAAATGAGTTTTTCTTTTACATTTGACAAGACTAATTTCTTTTGTTAGCTTTTCTATTCATTACCACGCAATTAGTTCAAACATTATTATTACTCAGTTTTTCTAGAATCCCTATAGAAATTAGAGCTGTTCTTCTAAAAAATGTGATCAAAATAATACACTCATCAATGAAATGCATGCCTTGTATTAAGTACACAGCAAATATTTAGGAACTTATTACATTAATCAACCAGTTACTTCCACAAAAAAAGTTTGTAAGGCAGAATTGGGTCTATTCATTACCCCAAGAGGAATAATTTGGTTTGACTGTGGCAGAAACTCAAATGAGGAAGAATAGATTGTGTGGGAAAGGATGAACAAGACATAGCCAAAATACACAAATGAAGCTTCTGTAGGTAGCAGTTGACAAACGAGTTCACAACACAAACATGTAAAACATACGTCGGTTTTCAAGAGATATAATCTCTCTCTTACAAAATTGTAATGAAAAAAATCTCTGTATTCAACAGGGCTTTGTAGACTTGAGAGATTGAGAACAAAATGTGTGTGTGGAAGTAGTTCACTGCAGCTGGGACTTACAAGCAACATTGTCTTAAGTGACCTTAATGACTCCCACAAAGAAATACCACAGTATTACTACTCAGTACTATTATTCCAGAACTAAACCTGCTGAGTTGAGAATGAGGAAATTATTAACAACAACTGATTTAACAAATGTTTATACCACACTACTGCACATGTTATTTTGTCAAGTTTAACACAAACTATTACATTTAAGAAATTAAATATTTACACTCTTTGTAAATCAAGGTGCCAGAATATTTCCACAAAGATTTTGTTTCATGCAGACGCAATGGGCTTAGACAGCCGCTGCAGAATGAGCAGTAGTTAATTCGCACTGCAAACATCCATCTCATCCCAAATATGCCCTGATGGGGACAATGCTGGCCGCCCAGGTAGAGTAAAGAGGCTTTGTTGGACCAGGCCACTCATCCATTGTCCTGTGTTGGTCATTGTGTGCCTGCTGTAGTCCTTTCCTGGTGGATTTCTTTAGGTTATAGGAAGCTTATGTGGTTGTATGTTGCTTTGTGCCCATGAAAAGACTTGTGAGAATTATGCCACTCTATACATCACTGTTTTACTATGCTGTTATCTGCCTGTTATTGTGCCACCTGTTACCCTGAAACTCTCCAGCCATTCTTCGATGACCGTTATCACAATGTACCTGCTTTTTGCCGACAGGACTGATGCTGAATGGATGTGTTTTGTTTGTCCCACCATTTCTGTAAAAGCCCAGCCGGGCTCCTGTATACTCAGACTGGCTTTTCTGGATCCAACTACTGGCTTTCTGGAACCAACTATCAACTATCGTATCAAGTTCTAAGTCACTTAGGTGGGTAGTTATACTAATTCTAATGCTCACTCAAATGATGACTGAATGTTTTACAGTGTCAACAGCAAAACAAAGGGGGAAATCGCTCGCACGTGTCTAAGTACAATGTGATATCAGCTGGGTGTGGTGATGTCTGGCTTCCTCTTCCACATCTGATATAGCAAAAGTGGAAACATCCCTTGTGATCTTGTCAAGAGGGTTTGGTTAATTTTGAAATAACCTACATTGCCGCTACACACAATACATCCTCCAAAGAGGAGTTGAGAAACTGAAATACACATAATTGACTTAAATAGCAATTATTAAGGTCGGTGAATAATTGTACTACAACATGTACCGTAGAAATTAAAGATTACACAAATCAGTAAAAAAATATCAAAAGGACAGAGTGGGCCTTTAAAGGCAAACAACAGTAACACACGGAGAAAAAAAAACAAAGTAATGACATTAACAATAATAATGTGTGCGAGGCATCAGTGTGTGTTAACATCATGTCCAAATCTGCATGTACAGTTGTGCTCAAAAGTTTTCATACCCTTGTATAATTGAGATTATACAGCTCTGGAAAAATTTGTTTGAGTAAAATGAACATTTTACTCAAACACTACTGACAACATTACTCCCAAAATCCAAATAATAATATTGTCATTTAGAGTATTTATTTGTAGAAAATAACAACTGGTCAAAATAACCAAAAAAAAGATGCATTGTTTTAAGATCTCATATAATGTAAAGAAAACAAATTCATATTAATTTTGTTTTCATATTCAACAACAAAATACTGATGTCTTCACCTAGGAAGATGTCAGAGTGTAGATAATACGGAGACGAAGCAGACTGCGGAGACGATGACATTCTATTCTTATATTTTAATAATGACAGCTGACTTGTGCTCATTTATGGCGAGACAATAACACACAAAGACAGAGGGAACAGAGGAAACATATATACTGGAGGGGTAATGACTGGATGAGGATCAGGTGCGCTAAACAAGACAACATGTGCGATGGATTGAGTTCGTCACGCTGTGCACACACAGAGAGTTCAGAAATCAATATTTTGGTAGTCATGAAAATCATAGCTTTCGTGCGTCTTGGCATGCTCTACACCAGTCTGTCACATTGCCGATGGGCAACTAAGATATAAATTAAATGACCCCTGTTCAAAAGTCTGCATACCCTTAGTTCTTAATACTGTGTTTTGCTTCTTTAGCATCAATGACAGCGTGCAGTATTTTGTAATAATTGGCTATGAGGCCCTAAATTCTTGTTGGTGGTATAGCTGACCATTTGTCTTGAGCAAAATACCTCCAGGTCATGCAACGTCTTTGGTTGTCTTGCATGTTTGACATCTCCCCGGAGTGGCTCGATGACATTAAAGTCAGGAGACTGTGAAGACCACTCCAGAACCTTCAGCTTTTTCTGCTGTCACCACTGGAATGTCAACTTAGCCTTCTGCTTAGGGTCATTGTAATGCCTCGAAAGCCAAAAGTGTTCCATGTGCATCTTTCGTCCAGAAGAATGTAAATTATCTGCCATTATTTTCTGAAAACATGCTGCATTCATCTTGCCTTCATGAATGCAGCATTCATCTCAAATTTTCACAAGATTCCCTGTGCATTTAGAGCTCACACACCCTCCAAACATCCATCACCATAATGTTTCACAGTGGGGATGTTATTCTTTTCACTATAGGCCTTGTTTACCCCTCTCCAAACACAGCGCTCATGGTTGTGACCATAAATCTTAATTCTGGTCTTGTCACTCCAAATTAGTGTGCCAGAAGCTGTGAGGTGTGTAGACGTGTGGTTGGGCATATTGTAACCAGGCTTTTTTGGCATTGGCACTGTAAAGGTTTCTTTCCGGCAACTCAACCATGCAGCTCACTTTTGTTGAAGCCTTGTCTTATTGTGCCCCTTGAAACAACCACACCATCTTTTTACAGAGCAGTCTGTATTTCTCCAGAGGTTACCTGTGAGTTTTTCTTTACATCCCAAACAATTCCTCTGGCAGTTATGACTGAAATATTTCTTGATCTACCTGACCATAGCTTGGAGCTACCTGACCTTGTAGCTCTCAACCTGTTAATGTTCAGCCCCTTCAGTGTGGATTGGGAGATATTTGTCTGCCTGTTTCCTCTATAATCCAATAAGCTCCTTCATCTTGTTCATGTGAAGACACATATTGCTGTGCTTGCACCACACCACAAAGTTCTTCAACCATTGTCAACTGTAAAGGCTGTCAGTTGGTTTTGAAATGATCCCATTGTTAATACAATGAGTTCAGGCTTATTCCTTGCAATGTCAGGATGTTCTCAGTGGTACAGCTATTGAAGATTTTGGTCCCCATGACAAATATTGTCAGCATCCTAAGGGGAGGAGATGCCCTGACATGCTTCCTTCAGTCTGTGTGTGTGGGGACCCAAATAGTGGCACTTGAAGCTCTACACGCTCCAGTTCAGCTCTTTCAATGTGGATGGAGATGTTCTCACCCCTTGCTTTTCTGTGTCCACAATCACCTCCTTTGTCTTGCTGAGGTTAGGGGAGAAATTGTTTTTCTGACCACACTGCCTGATCTCGGGAACTCCTCCATACAGCCAGTCTGGTTGTCATGAGGCCTATCAACTGTAATATTGTCTGCCAAATTCATCATGTTGTTGTAGTCATGTTACCAATTGGTCACAGGTTAATATGTGTATGGAAGAAGACTAAGTACGCACCCCTGAGAGGCCCCAGTTTGAGAGGCAGAGGTGTTGTCGACTACCCTCACCACCAGGGGGGGAACAGGACGTCCAGGCCCCAGGGAAAGCGGTCCATCTCCTGGTCCTGGTGGATAAGCTTGCAGGAACACATGTTGAGATCGAACATGTTGAAAGAACACATGTTGAGATCGCCTGTAGATGTGCACACATGACGTCCTTTTGGAACGTCCCTTTAAGGGTTGCGCCTTTACGTTTCTAAAAGTTATTTTACAATTGCATTATTTAATTTTTTTTTTAGTACCACATGGTCATTAACAGGGATGTTGCTAGGCCTATTTTAGGTGGGCTTTAGCCAGACATCATGTAATATCAAAGTGATCAGTCTTTTTTGTCTTTATCAAAAGGCAAGAAAGCTAGCTGCAACTTTCTAGTAGATACTTCAGAGAAGACTAAGATCTGTTATTTGTAATTGAAATAAAAATAATTTATAATGGAATTCAACTAAAAAGGAAGGTGGCAAATAATTGGGAATGGTGGCCGATAATAGGGGGTCGTATTTCTTTGCAACAATACTAACCAACTACTGAAAATATTAATTTCCGATTAATGACATGCTAGCTAACATTTGTATGTCACTAATAATCATCAGGAACACAGTTGCAAAACTGTGCATGTTTCACAGATTCATGTTTGTTTGGGATGGAAGTTCACTTATTTCAATGTATTCTGTTAAGGGGAAGGGATATCCGGTTGTTAAATTTTGTTTTTTAAATAATTATACATTTTTAATGACTTAATTCCGAGATTAATGGGCTAATGACTAAATCTGTTTTTGAAAGGATTTGGAATGATTCAGAGAAATCTCACTTACAAACTGTATATAAGGTATATACTAAATTACTATAAACTATAATTGACTTGAGTATTTTGGCTACATAGTATAGCCGTTTTTGTGACTTTTGATGCTGTTGGATGAATGAAGACAGAGTGGACTTACATTTTTTTCCGATAAAGTTTGAGTCATATTATATCAGTGTCTAACAAACTATTGCGAACATCCATCTCCAACCTAGGCCAAAAATAATCTTATTGTGGTAGATTTTACACCCATTGTTACTGTAAAAATACATGATAAAAATATGTTTTGAGGAATATGCCCAGACCCCACAAAACAAGCCTTTTTTAACCTGTATAAATGTCTGCTTTGAAATATACAATACCGTTCAAAAGTTTGGTCCCCAAAGCTAATTTTTTATCAAAACCAAAATGTATTCTATATCTGGATTTTGTGTTGAAACATGATTCTTTTATTCTTTATTTTTACTTGTAAAACAATTTAGAATACATTTTAATATAATAATGTGTTAAAATTGAAATTGTTTCTTCTTTAAAAAATGATTTGAATGGTTAATTAAAGTTGTGATTTATTAAACATAAAAGAAAGATAAACTTACTGGATGACAATTAATGGAAGATTCTTAAATTGAGAGTTTGCAAACAGAGGCAAACTAGTGTCTGTTTGATTTTCTGAAGTTGTGATTACTGGAGGTGCTTTCACAAATAAAAAAAGGTGTGATCCCTACTGAATACTCTGTGTAGTATAGCTGAAGTATATTACTGAATATTTTCTGCAGTAATCTGTGAAGTAAAGTTGCAATATTTTGAATGCTTTTTAATTACGAACATCAAATAGTAAAACTCTGTACCTGATTACTGTAGGAAACACAAATGTTTTCTCTCTCTCTACTGTACACTCTGTGTACACTCTACTGTACAAACTCTACTTGCATATCTTGAATGGAATAAGGTTGTGCATGAACTTCACATTTACTACAAAATCCCTACTAGCCTCTATGTAGTCATAACAGCAAAAATACCAGTGTATTGTAGTTCAATGGTACTATTTTTGCCGTACCATGTGAGCGGAGCCAGCCAAGCAGAGTGAATATCTCTAACTGACTGAGTTTATAAGTGAAGTAGTGACTGTCAGACTGATCCCTTGTTAAATAGCATAGTGGTTACAAACACAGACCAACCACCAATAGGTCTTGCGGTCAAATCTCGTCACAATCAAAGCAAATTATGCTTTAAAACTTTTTCCATACAGACAAAAACTTTGCTGGCTTCAGTAACTGTGTTATAGTAAGCCTAAAGTAAAACAGTTTATGGCTATATTGTGACTATTTTTGGTAGATTTTCAAAATACACATCCTTGCATGCTTTTTGGGTCAGGATGGACAAAAACTTCGCTGGCTACAACGTTCAGTAGCTACGTTATAGTGAGCCTAAAGTAAAACTGTTTATATTGCAACTATTTCTGGTGGATTTTGGAGGTACGCATGATTTTGGGGGTAATATAGGCTAGATCAGAATTGCAGTTAAAAACAATGTTGCAAAAATTATATTATTTCAGTTTAAGATTAAAGTAACTATAAACATACAATTGACCAGTTTTTTTGCAATGGGCTGTTAAGTTACACTGGCAGTGCCAGCTCTTCATGTTTTAGGTAACCCATCAGGTCTTAAAAGCTCTATTCCACTCACTAAAGCTGGAATACGATCATCACACAGCTGAAAAGTTGTTTTCCAAATAAGGTGCACTTACCTTTGAGATCTGTCATAAAATGTAACAGATTTGTATATAGTTAAAAATGTTGAATGCACTGGAGAACTAATCCACCACTAACATTCTGGTAGGCCAAGAAACACCTCTACATTGGATGACGGAAGAATGCATAGTGATAATAATACCAGAAGGAACAGATCAGGAACACTCCAGGAGATATGTATGGATGTGAACCACTGTCCCATTGTCCCAAAAAATCTGGAGGTTAGGCTTTGTGTGGTATTGCATTTAAACACTTTGTACTGCACAACTCACAAACTAAGTTTGTATTATACTTTCATTTATTATTAAGGGTGAAAAAACACAATGACACAAAAATATGTACAAATCTTCAATACAAATATTTACACATTAATTACACTAGATGACATCTTGCAGACCTTTCACCAATTAGACATTTTTAGAAATAGTATATGAGTGATTATACTCCTGAAATATACTGCTTCATACAAGTAAAAGTAACGGAACATTTTGTCACAGTGAAACAGAAAAACCTGATGTTGGTCATCCAACTAGAGTGCCCTCATACCATCTAAGGATTTTTTAAATGAGTTATTTCACAACGTTTTTAACAATGAAAGAAAACATAGTAGATAAAATAGCACACTGGTTTGACTATGTATATATCTTGACATGTAACTTCAAATTTTTGAAGTTCTCCAACTGTCACAGAGCAGCAGACGTCATGGCGATGATGGTGGAGTTTAAGGTTCCAAGTTTGTGTCATAAAGAAGTCTTTAACAGTTTAGAGTCCTTTGTTTCTGTACAATGTCAAAGAAAGCAGGTGAGGCTCAAAGTGGACAGGCGATCTGTTGAAGATAACTGGTTGTGTTGTTCAGTGTGTTGTTCAGAGCCCAGTGGTCGGTGTAAGACAAGAGGTCTTCCGTCATTGGTAGACCTGAGCTGAGTTCTGTGTACAGTCTCAGCTCTAACTCTGCCCCTACAGGAAAAACACAGTTGAGCAGGTCAGATCAAGTCACAGGAGGATCTCAGCTGAAAGATGTTACAGGTTTATTTAAACGTGTTGCAAGGCCGACAGCAGCCTTTCTAGAGGACTTTGATGACATTAACTGAAACGTAGGCACTGGTATGATATTTTCATTCAGATTTCTACCATCTTACTTTTGTCTTTGTTCAAAATTGCACATTGTAGCAAAATACTTCTGTCTGACAGAATTGTGTCTCAGCAGCCTACAAATTAGATTCCATTGGCCTGTAGATCATTCTACAAATGAGTTCCTAATGGCCTATAGATTCCTCAAGTCTTTTATAGGCCTTTTGCAGTCTTAGTATCTACTACAAAATGTTTCAGGTATTTAACAGGTCAATTTCATCTAGTGGTATTTACCTGAGTTATCACTCCATTGGCTCTCTGGACTATGGTAAGAGTCGGGTGTGTGGTAAGACTCTGCAGTGCCTACTTCATTGCTCAGGAACCCCTTGCCGTTTGTACTGCTTTGCCGCTCCAATTGCTCCCAGTGCTGTGCAATCTGAAAGAGCAAAGAAAAACAGGTTATAAACCCGCTTGCATTTTTGCTTGCATTTTTGGTATTCAATTCAGAATAGCTGGCAAACATGGGTATTCCTGACAATGAAAAAGCAGACTGCACTTAAACTGGTAGAAAGGGAAACTTACATCAATGAGGGTTTCTTCATTCATGTCTAGACTACCGTCATAGTCTGTAAAACATGACACAAATTACATGAGCATTGCGCCAACTGCCGGTATTTGCAGCCCACACAGAAAGACAACAAGTTGAATCAAACTCAAGCATCTAGCAAGGCTCATCTTACCTGTGGAGTGTTCTGGTGACACTTGGAAAGATGGGTAGTAGCTGTTGGTGCTGTCAGGGCCAATTTCTATGGAGGTGGAAAATTCTGGAACCTCAGTGTCACACGGCGTAAAATCTTAATAGAAACAAAATAAGGTTTAATGTTAATTATACCGTTATAAATAAAGGCCTGCTGATCATTGCAACAACAATATATGACATTGTTGTGAAGGACTCACCTCCATTCCCTGTGCTGTCTACCGTGCTCTCCTGTGTCTGTCTGTCATCCTGCAGATATGTGTTGGTTTTGTGGTCCTCAGGGCAATGGGTCTCACCAAAGTCCATTTCCTCTGCCTTGATCTTTGACCCCTATGAGACATTTGGGGAAACATTAAATACATTCTAATCTCTGCTGACATACCTGGATACAGCCAGATGAAAAAAAGGTATTCATATAGCAGTGAGAATGCTGCCTTTACCTTGTTTTTTCTCTTTGAGTCCTTGGCTTTTGACCTCTTGCTGACTGGTTTTGAGGAGACGTTCAGCATTCTGTAAACACGTACTGCTCCACAGCCTCTGTTAATGCTTTTGTCCTTCACTTCTTCAATGTCAGGGAGGGAGTTCATAGCGCAACGAAAGTTAGCCTTCCATGTCTTAGGGTCCGGTGTCGTCTCACCCTGAATGTATTTCCCTGCACCAACAAATGTCATATCACAGTTATTATTGTGCAAGACACACACTGAACAAAACGGTCAGTGCTGAAGTGAATATTGTGGCGAGCATATGATGCATCAGGTGATTATATAGGAAACCAGTTGGCACATGCTGTTCGCTCACCTGTGTGCACGGCCCATTGCTTAAACAGACAGGCGTCCTTGTTCAGGTCCCATCCATGACGAGCGGCGTGCTTCCAAGGGATGGAGAATATCTTCTTGTCCTGGACAGAACCACAAAAGGTGAGCACCTGTGATATCTCCCAGCCCTGTCTTGTAAATGCTTGGCTGGGTGAACCTTGTCATGGATAATAATGTTTTTTGCTCAGAGCTGTAAATGCCTAGGCTGAGTCTTCACTTAATGACCGATCTCCCCACAGTTAAAAAAAGTTCTGCCTTTGTGGTAGAGAACACATTCGATGAGCGATAAGCAGGGATGCCTTACCTTGTCAACCCAGACCAGTCCACTGATAGTACGTGAGTCGATCTTATCCTCAAGCCAAGGCCTCAGTCTCATCCTAGACACAGGCATTGTTTCCTGGGAGGGCAACAAGTCATTAAGTCAGATTGAGGCACATGTAATGTGAGCCAGATGCACAACTATGTTACTCCCACTGCCCTACTCAATAAGCCAGTGCATTGAAGTTCATGACCAGGAAGTAAGATTTATTATTTTGCCAGGAACTGTCACATTAAAGGACAATCCTGGACTACAAAAGAGAGATATACTAGTTATTCTATCTTGTTTTTAACGATGTTTAAAGTATTGTTGACACAATTTTTAAAAGAAACACACGAACAAGTGAATTTGTCATTGATGCATAAACTTGACTACTTGAACAACGTGTGCATTCGGTTTTCAACCGAAGAGTGAAACGTCTGAATTTTGAGCGCATTATCTAAATGCATTGTTCAATCCCTTGTTAAATTCAGTTTAAATTTGTGCGCGGCAATTTGAGCGCTTTGGACGCATTTTTGTTTCTAGACTCGTGTCCGCGTACAATCCGTCAGAATACGTGGGTTATAACCAACAAGGAGACCCAAGCTTCAAAATGCAAAATGAAAAATAAATACAATAAATAAAAACAACTGTCTTTATTCTAACGTTTAAGTAGATGCAGCGATATCATTCGCATGAAATAAACAGCATAGTGAGTATATGTCTGCAAAAACAAATCGCGTTGATTCGCGATGCCTAACCTCCGCTCTTGATACAATGTTACAGCGTGTAACAAACAGACGCTGTCTGTTAGACGCTGTCTGTTTGTGCCTGTTGGCGAGTGACTTAAAGCATTGAAAAATAGGCTACTACTACGCAAGTGAGTGCAATAAGAAAGGACATCACTTACAGTTGTGATATGTCGCTTAATCCCGTTTACCAAATCCCGAAATTTAAAAGCGGATATTCCCTTTTGAAAATAAATTATTCCTCTTTGATTCCTGCTTTGAAGTATCCTCAGTGGTATTCATAAACAGTATGAACAGCCAAATGAAGGAAGCGACTTTTATATTGAGAGGGTGGGATTTCCCCGTATCGCCGCGCACAAGTTTTGGCATCTGTCCGCGTCGGCGCTAAGGCAGCTCATATATGCGTTGAGCACTGAGACCAGACTGCCTGATTTCCGAGAAATCATGCTGTTGTTAGATATAGCCTAAGGAAGTTTTGAACGTACCCGACTTAGCTCATTGCAGTATCTGCTGCACGTCAACGATGGCACAATGTTTTTAACGGAATAAATTATTGTTCACGATAAATCTTTGTGCATTTGTTTTACTTTTAATTCATAAATACTACAGATAATTCATATCAAGCATATATTATCTGTGAATATCCAATATAATATATAATAAAATGAATGCAGCCTATCTTCCTCAGTAATGATAAAAAAGGATGATTGTATTAAATCATTAAATACAATTATGTCAAATGTAAATGAATGCTTTAAGGACACAGCACACGTCAGTAAACTTGTAAATTGTCGACAAAACAAATTAACTACGATGGACAGGTGTAATATATCGTGTCGGTAAAACAAATTACCTGTGTAAACACATCTATGCGCAAATGTTTATAAAATACGATCATATGAAGGTCACGCCATTAGCCTACTATTTTGGTGATTATCAGCAAAGCAAGCATTTATGATGGATGCATGCTTTAGAATAAATCGTGTTGAGAAGTGGTGTTTTTCCGGGAAACGATGTAGGTATTAAACTACCCAATAGGGGCAGTATCACTTGACACAAAGTTATGCCCGACTACTGTCACTGCTACTGTGAGGGCGTTTCTTGTTTACATTCTCTCTTTCAAGAAGTACTTAGCCTATTGGCCTACAGCACTTTTCCTGTTCGGTGTATGTTATTCCACTTTAAAATTTTAGATTTGCAATGTTTTCGAATGATAATGTAATGTTTTTTATTCTGATTGTGTTTGTATAGCGTTTGACTCGGAGATTAATTGGTCAGAAAAGTGTTATAGTGACGCGAAACTGCGCGGTCTTTATAGACTGACGTTGTGAGGTTTCAGGCTACACGGCTAGTGAATGGGTGTGTCCCAGAAGGAAAAGCGGGGTATTTTCCTGCTGCGGACTTTTTGCTCCTTCAAAAAGCCCAGGGTTTTCCCACAGATACATGTAATGTCTGTTTTATTGTGAGGCTTCATATAATTTTTCCTTTGAACTGATATGTGGATGACCACTCACACAATTGTGTCTATACTGTCACGGTCAATGTATTTGGTAAACTATTAGGATTTTAGTCACTTAGACAAAATGTTCTGTATACCATGGTTTACTCATCAGCTCTAAAAGATTCTCTCACTATCAATAACAATACTCGTAGTGTTCAATTACAAAAAAGTCGAAACGAATCTAATCACCATCAATAAATGGTAACTAAACCATTAATTTATTAAAATAACAAAATATATATAAATGTTAATGTTTGTTTTGAAGTACTGGAGGAAAATCTGATGGTAAATATAATTTCTCCAATGTTTTTTGACAAAATTGCTATGAAATAAGTACATTAAATAATATTGACAGGAATGCATGTAAAATTATATGAAAATCAACATTGTGGCTATTTGCAGTAAGTACAGGTACAATTCATTTAAGTGTATCCGTGCTTAGATATTAAACAGCAGCAGTAAAGCAACAGCAAGGTAGTAAGACCTGACACACTAGATAACAAACAGTAGCAGCTTTGTGTTTATGGGAATGTTTGTTTGATGCAGGTCTTTGTGTACATTTGATTTTGTGGTAGTAGGTCCCCAGTAGAAACAGTTTTCTATCTGTATTTTATACATAGAAGTAATATTTGCAATTTTCACCCATAAAAAAAAATAACAAAATTTTGCTGCAACATAATGCAAATTGTGTATTTGGTGTCGTTTCTGGCTTATCAACTTATTTTGTGGTTTGACTTGAGTCTGTCTTTGATTCTCTAGTGCTCTAGTGAGAATGTTGTGGGAATACCATATCAATTGTACTTTTGATCTGGATATTGTGCCCCATTAATAGACATAGGAAATAGATTGGAATGACACCAACTCTCAAACCTATGGGGTTGAGCATTTACCATGCCCTTTTTGTCTGTGTTGACTGTATTCACTGACCCATAAAAGTGCAAGAGAAATATACAACACAAAATAGTAATTAGTGTACTTACTTATTTTTCACTTACCAAACATTTTTTCATTCATTGGTTTATAACTTCTACAGCATTTATTTCCTGAATAGTATAAAGTACATTTTACAATATTGTATAGTGTGCCATTGCTTTAAAATAAATTAATATATTTACCCATGTGAAGTAATACTCTTTGGCTAAAATGTAAATCCTTACATTTGTGACAATCTGAAATGGTGGTGTGTAAATTATAACATGGGTATATTTGATTTGATTAGATGAGCACAAATAAATCCAATTCTGAACCCCAAGGAGCAAATAACAACAATATTGCATTTAATTTCAGTAGCTTGAAAAAGCTCCCTAAGAAGGCCAAAAGGGGGGTCAGCAGAGTGGCAGCTGGAAATGTCAGGTATCGTCCTGATCTGCAACACAACCAGGAGGACTTTAGACAGGAACAGCAGCGAGTGTTTCAAGCCTGGTACTGCGGTGCTGGGGGTCAAGACCTCATGTCCTAAGTTTAAACTGGGCAGGAAGCCAGGCCACAAGTCTACACAGTTTGTTTAGAAATTCTTGATGCAATTAGAAGGCCTGCATCTTGTTATCTAAGGTTACGTGTTGGTATGTATGGCTTTATCATTTCAGCATGGTAATTAGGAGCAAGTTCATGTATTGCTTTATAGGTTAACAATTAAACCTTAAAATCAACTGTAACCCAAGAGAAGCTAGTACTGGAGTAATTTGTTCACATTTTTATGTTCTAGTTAGGATTCTAGCAGCCATGTTCAGCACTAATTGAAATGTATTTATTTATTCATCAGGGTAACTGGAAAGACGTACATTGCAGGAATCTAATCTAGAAGTAACAAAAGCATGGATTCGTTTTTCTGCATCAGTTTCTGATAAAATATTTCAGATTTTTGCAATGTTCCCGAAGATGAAAATAAGCAACTCTTGAGATATATTTATATGTTCATCGAAGGAGAGGTCAGGGTCGAGGGTAATGCAGAGGTTTCTTACAGTTGTTCGGGATACGACCATACAGCCGTCAAGTATCACAGTGAGATCTGCCAACAATACTCTTTGTTTCTTGGGACCTAAAACAAGCATTTCTGTTTTTCATGAGTTGAAAGCAAAAAGTTCTCTGTCATCCACTTTCAAATATCTGAAACGCATGCTTCCAAAGTAGCAAATTTTGGGGCTTCTCCATGTTTCATCAAAATATACAACTGTGGTCATCAGCATAACAATGAAAATTCACATTGTGATTCCGGATGACATAACCCAGAGGCAGCTTTGATTGGTCAGTGGATATGCCATCCACATATACTAACTGATATCTTTCAGATAAATAAGATTTAAACCAGGCTACAACATGTCCACATAGCCCAATGTGGGTTTCCAGTCTCTCTACGAGAAGGGAGTGATCATTAGTGTCAAAAGCAGCACTAAGGTCAACAGGCAGCAGGACGGATGCAGAACCATTGTCTGAGGCCATTAGAAGGTAATTTGTTACCATTTGTTATCATGAGTGCAGTCTCAATGCTATGAGGGTGTGTGAAACCAGACTGGAGCATTTCGTAAATGTTATTTGCCTTTAGGAAGGCATTCAGTTGTTGGGAATCACATTTTCACATTTTTGAGAGGAACGGGAGGTTTGATATTGGCCTATAATTGTTAACTATGTCTGGGTCCAGATTCAATTTTTTCCAATGAGGCTTAAGGAGTCAGTTTGTTTTCCAATAGTGATCTTGTCATCAAAAAAGTTCATGTATTCATTACTGATGAAATGAAGACCCACTACACTTGTAGAGCCTTGATTCTTTGTTAGAAATTGTTCACCTCAATCAGGCTGGAGAAATAAGCTGATCAAGCAAATGTGATTGCTTTTCAGTATTGTAGTGTACTGTCTATCCAAGGGAGTCTGAATACTTCCACTTTTGCTCAGATTTTCTGGGGGCTTGCTTGAGCGCTCTAGTATTTTTTGTGTACCAGGGAGCGAGTTTCTTGTTGTGTATTTCTTTTGTATATCGAGGTGCGACCATATCTAAAGTATTTCACATTGTTGAGTTTAGATCCTTGATTAGATCTAGCCTGGAAAAATATCAAGAAATCTATTTGTAGTCCGAGAATTTATATTGCGGCTTTTGAAAGTCATCGTTTGGGGTGCATGTAGGTTTCTTGTTTGTAAATGTAATGTAAATTTAATATCTAAATGTAAACCAGGTAAATGTAATAAGACAGTGATCCGATATTCCAGGATTATGGGGGAAAATAATTAGATCTACCATATCTATTTCTCGTGACAGGACTATATATATCTAAGGTATGATTGTGGCAGTGTGTTGGACCTGAGACATGTTGGACAAAACCCATGGAGTCAACAAAGGCTTTTTGAAGAGGGTCATTGGACATTCTCCATATGAATATTAAAATCGCCAAAAATGTGAATACTATCTGCCATGAATACAAGGTTAGACAAGAAATCAGGAAAATCATTGAGGAACATTGTGTATGGCCCAGGGGGGCCTGTAAAGAGAAGATATGAAAAACAATTCATCAGCCTGGTTGGCTTTCATGAGTACAACTTCAAAAGAATGAAAACTTTGATATTGCCATTATCTCAAAACCATTTATTTATAAAAATAATGAAAATATGTATATTGCACAATCCATCCAGGTGAACTAAGCCTTAAGAGATTTAGTGAGCCTATGTAATCAATGCAATAATGTTTTTTACATTTTTACGTTTTGACTCATTGAATAAATCTTATCAAAGTACAGCTCTGGAAAAAATTTAGAGACCCCTGCACTTTTTTTTCCTTTCAAAAAACATTGAAGAGGAAAGTTTTAATTGAGCAACCGAAGCGTTCAATTTGCAGTGGGACATAAAAAGGTGCAGTGGTCTGTTAATTTATTCCTGAGCTGTATATTAGTGTTTTTATTGATAAATAAATAGTGCACTGTGACCTTGTGACAAGATTTATGGAGGTTATATTACAAAATGTAATGGTGAACTACATTTTAGTGACACTTTCTAACACAAAAAGAGTGTTGACCACTTCCACTGTACAGTATTTATAAGAATTCAAGGATTCAAACAGGTTATGGCAATGAGATGCTCGGTTTTCCTACTCCCGACAGTGCAGATAAAGCAAAAATGTCAAAGTTATGACAAGATGGGAGGGAGGAATAACAAATAGTTGTTTGGTAGTTAACTATGGTAAGGCAAGTTTGGTTAAAGCATTCTGGTGCCAATCCAGCTCACTGTAAACTAGGTTTTTTGTTTTTAATTGTATTTGATTGGCAAATTTCAGGCCCTGTAGGGTCAACATTTGTATTGACTCTGAATTAGTCAGTGAATATGAATCAGAAATCTACATGCTAAAACACCTGGGTAGGTGATTTATCACATAAGATAATTCACGCAGAGCTCGTTGCGGTTGCCATTAGCGGAGAACAGGAGCTTGTGGCTTAGGGCGAAGCAGCTTGTGCTACACAATCTCCCCTTGGCCATTGGCTTTGACAGCTCTGTGTCACTGGATCAAGTCAAAGCCCCTGTAGCCATGTCATGCTGGAGGCCACACCCCTTTTAACAGCTGCTCCGCAACAGTTCTTCACCCCCCTATTGTCTCTCTGCCCCTCCCCCTTACACCAGGGCCATCACCCTCTGCCCCTCCCCCTTAAACCAGGGCCATCACCCTCTGCCCCTCCCCCTTACACCAGGGCCATCACCCTCTGCCCCTCCCCCTCACACCAGGGTCATCTCCCTCCCCATTCACACTGAGCTGTGCTGAAAGATGATATAGATAACCTGTCTTTTTGTTTATAATCTTTATGGACACAGACGATGGGAGTGGAGGAAGAGTGCTTACGTGTTGGAGGATCTTTCTGTCTGGAGCTTTGAAATCTTTGAAATTTCTTTGAAATTTTGAAAAAGAGGCATGCTCTCCCTGTGCAGTACAAAAGAAGTATGTCATATTTTCAAGAATATTTCTCCTTCACTCTGTTATGTATGTTTCTCCATGTGTGTTGTGTGCTATATCTGCCTGTAATGAAACCTTGCCATGTATTCCTATGGGCTTCCTGAACCTCCTACTCTGGCAATTGTTGCATCCGTAGTACTTATCAAATCAAATGCACTACAAATGAAATGGGGTGTAACTTGTGACCAGTGAACTCATGTGGTTCCCTTTTTGTTTGGCCATGTTTGTTTTTTCAGCAGTGGGTGGATGACGATGTTGCTGGTGTTTGCGGCAGCACTACAGGAAGTAACAGATGGGAAGTCCTGACCGTGGCCTACTTGATAAGGTCAGTCACGTGACAATGTCCCAATAAGGCAATTAAACCAGACATTGCACGCTAGGCTTCAGAGAAAACTCCTTCCCTACCCGGACCCCTCGCTGGCTCCCTCAGGAGACTGCCCCCAGGAAGTTCATTTTTGGCTGCTCCAATTTGTGTAAATAAATAAATACAATGTGGCCATGAGTAAGCCATGTTTGCACCAGATCTGTTTAGAATCCAAATTAACCAGCTGCATGAATTACACTAGCCTTAAAATGTAAGGTGTGTTATAGTCTATTTACGACATATACATGTATTTAAGGTGTGTTGTAGACATACAGGTATGTAAGGTGTGATACAGTCTATATATAAAATCTACAGTTATAATGTGCGTTGTCTGTATATAACATCTACAGGTATGAAAGGAGTGTCACAGTCTATATAAAACTTATCCAGATATCTAAGATGTGTGGCAGTCTGTATACACCACATCCAGATATCTTAGGTGTGTTACAGTCTATATACAACATATCCAGATATCTAAGGTGTGTTACAGTCTATATACAACATATCCAGATATCTAAGGTGTGTTACAGTCTACCTATAATACAGTTCTTCTCTTGGGGACATCTGAATCAGCAAGACCCAAATATGTAGGCTGCATTTTGCAGATGGAGTTGACATGTAGCTTGTCTAACCAACTAAAAATCCTTCACATTATTATAACTCCAATGGCCTTGCCTAGTTTATACATGTACTGTAAAATCTCGTTTAATATGTATGGTAAAAAAAATATTTCATTCCCCCCCCAAAAAAAATATTAAATACTACATCTCTAGATAATATAATGTCAGTAGGTAGATAATAGTAAAGAAGATATATTACAGTAGGGTACATACGCTAGAATGTCATCTTAATCCATGACTAAAATGTACAAAAGCATTACACTTGTCTAAGAACATAAACCCTCCAACAATGTTGTCTTGCATTTGTGTAATTAATAAAACATAGAATTGTCATTAAAAGAAACAGAGCTGCTAAAGCTAATAACCGAGTGAACGTCACTGATACAGTTAATGCGTAACCTTGGTCACCGCGCATCTTCCATCCAATAGGCTGAACCGCTTCATGTCAGTGGGTTGCCTAGGTTGTTGCGCATGGAAGCGGTATGAACGTAATATAGTCCAGGAGGAACATTATAGGCTATTCATTAATATGTTATATCTCTCTTTTTATTCGCTGCACGGAAAATACATACAACGCTTGCTGTAAACTGGTTGAATTTTGCATATTGAATCAACTGACTCGCATTTTATTCGGTGGTTCTCATAATCTGTCAGATTGCCGGCGAGTAATGCTGCAGTCGATGCTGCAGTTTTAGGATCTCGCACCGGGCTCTGTGCTGCGACAGCAGACTCAATGAAAAAGACATGCTTGCCTTCGTTCTGGTGACTGGGTCTATTTGGATTATATTAGGTGAGTTTCATATATTTTGAGTTTTGTTCTCCACTGAACAGCAGATGCCATTTGTGTGCCCAACCTGGGTTTTCAAAACGTGTAAGATTTTAATTCATGTAGGTTTCATTATTTTTATGGTCTAGCTTCCACAGCCATATAGAGTGGCCTGGATATTATCGATATGTCTTTTACTGAATAGGCTACACTCGCGTTTGGCCTACGCAGAATGGCTGTTAGAAAGGTTATCTTCATACGCACATCCTTACCTGCCGGCTTGACAGTGAGTTCGCCATTAAAACCAAACATATTTGACATAAATTACAAGAACGGACTTTATTCTATGCGGGTTTTGCATTTACAGAAACATGGCACGGCATGGGCAAGCGCAAATGATAATGGTAAAACATCATGTGCGAACAGCAGAAATGTGCCGGTAGGCCGACTTCTATTTGTTACACATACATTGCGTTTCTGGTGATTTCCTCTAGCAATTTTGTTTGAAAATCAATTCTACTTGACAATATAATAATATAATTTTATGTCAGCAGGCTACGGTCCTGCAGGCTACGGTAGAGGAGTGTATCTGCGTAACCCGTGCACACGTAGATGAAAAGGCTCATCTCTTAACCTTGGCAACTGTATGTCGCCGGTCATGTGAGTGACGTATTGTCTACTCCGCATCCTAGTTGCATAGGCTATAGTCTACTTTGTCAACATAACAGATGAGATACAGACATGTTACATGAATCAACAACATTTTGTCTATTTTACAATGCATAGTCCTTTATTACAACGTAGCAGAGTGGTAGGCGATGGATGACTTCTACATCTGCCCCTCCTGCCATGTTGGTGACGCGCCTTCACGCGATGAAGCGGGCTTATCTGATTGGAAGGAGCTGTCCAGTGGAAAGGGTCCTGAAACACTGCAGCCGATCTAAGCGCCTTTAGCACTCCCTGGAGTTAAACACAGCTTTTGGCCTGTCGGGATTGTAGGTAAAAAATAAATAATAAAAAACGTTTTGATATTAATCTACATAAGGCATATAGTCAACGTCTGCCAGATTGACCTCGAATAACCTCATTTCCAATATATAAAGTAACTAACCTACAGTAGGACCAATCCAACAGATTAACGTTTCCGCTAGGCTCGGCATGCATAATGCATTTTTTCACCATATGAGGTAGGCTACCAAACAGGTAAACCTATTCTTTTTCCCTTTTAAATTATTTATAGCATGAGACGGGCTCCAGCTCCACCCATGCCAGTCTTTGACTGAGAAAGTACATGTTCTGCTCGCATTCTGTATTTTATTAATATTGTAGGTCACAGGCCTTCTGTAGGCCTAATGACTTTTAAATTAAGTCATTACTCTACTTAGCTAGGCTGTATGATGTAAAATTATACCTTTGGTAGTTGATTTGTTAAATGCTGTCTCTTATTATTGAACATTTTATTAGAATTACTGACATATCAAAATAATGGGGGATGCATGTTCATTTGCAATATTTAGCTATTACTATATCAGTTAGGACTTGCTGCTGTACAATAATGAGTTATGTATTTGATAATGAGTGAATGTGTTATTTTAAGTAATTTTGCATGCCAAATTCATAGGTAAGCAGCGAGTATATACATTATGTGTATATATCTATCTATCTATCTATATATATATATATATATATATATATATATAGATATATACACATTTGAGTGATGTACTTGAGTGATTTACTGTATATTACATGTATGTTTAAGGAAGGGACATTATCCATCCTTACTTTTGGTATAATCCAGCACCTAAGTGACTATTAAAGTATACAGGATTGATGTTGCACAGCCTACAGCAGACGGATGGTATGGGTGGATGGTGTGAATGTGTCAGCATCCCAAGCATTCTCATTGGCTTTAAAGTGGGTGATTGGTCTGCACTGACCAATTGCAATGTGCTGAGCAAGGTTTCTATCCTCCCCTGATACTTGACATACTCTACCTGGTGTCTTCAGATCAATCTTAACTGGAAATGGCATTACTCGATGTCACTCCATCTCTTAAAAACGACTCCATTATGTGCCATGTGAGTCAATCCTGCAAGTTTGTCTTTGAGCATGGACTGTATACATGTAAGTATGTGTATGTGAGCCTTTTCATTTTACTCTTGCTTTTGTGTATTTGTGTGTATTTGTGTGTGTGTGTGTGTGTGTGTGTGTGTATACCATGTGTGATTTCCTGGTGGAAGGGAAGCACTGTGCACCGAGCAAAAAGGGAGGGGTTGTAGAGAGCGAGAGTAGCTCTAGTGTGTGCTGAGGGTGGTGTGATACGGTGGCCAGTTAGGCACAAACTAGGCCAAACATGCTATTCCTTTCCCCTCTCCCTTTTCTGAGTGTTTTGCTGAGCATAGAAACCCAGTGGTGGGAGGTATTCATCTGGCCAAAGGGCCCAGACATCATAGACCTACAGACAAACACCAAAGACAGACACCACAGACCTACTGATCGACAAACACACAGTCCCCACAGACTGATAGACAGACTGACTTATAGGTTTCAGCTCTCACTGTAAGGGTTAAGTAACAATAACAGTCTCTGAGAGTGTGCTTTAGTTCTTTACAGGTGCATCTCTTTTACTTCCAATGCTTTAAAATGGGCCTATGCATTAATGCTGAAACTAAACCCCTTTTAGAGGACCTTCTACACTTGCCTTTGCATTAAACAACATGAGCCTTCATGTGCCGTTAGCTTTGAAAGCTGGCATTGCATCCCTTTGGACTTGGTGGATATGCAGGCCTAGAACATGGGCTTACAGTGATCTTGAATCTACATAGGTGCTACTGTGAGGAGGAAGTGACGGGGTGCTTTTAGGTAGCAGAAACCACATGGAGGCCGTGAAAGGAAGTAAATGAGAGAGAGAGAGCTTCTTCAAATAGAAAAGGCAGAGCGTGGGGTCACTTATGTGCATTTGTTTCTGTGCTAACAGGGCGTCATTTTGTGGCTGGTGATGCTTGTCAAACAGGCAGAGGGTGAGGAAACCAGGTTAAGTGTGCGTGTTGTGTCATCACCCCCCTTACTTAAATTAGGTTCTCCAATACCTTCAGTTCACAGTTCACAGTTGGTCGATCACATAAACTTTATCAAAGTTATAATTTTTTTATAAAATAGGGAGAGTGAACTTATACTTCATCAGCTGGATGAAGAGGGTGGAAATTAAATTAAAAAATCAAGAAATGATAAGGAGGGAAATAGTTTGTCTTGTTGTCTGTAACCCTCCTGACACAGATCCTGAGCTTGCAGTGTCACTAATGTTACAAATAAGGTTGCGTAAGACGGCTTCTGTGATTGGTCTGTTCTCAAGGTCACTATTGTAGATGATGATGATCACAATGACTATGTCATGGATTTTGGGATGCATTGTTTGTCTGAGCAGCTCTTACGGTGTCCCTTGCCCAGTGGTTCTCTTCCTGGGCTAAATATAGCTGGCTCTGGGCTGTCAGTGAATGATCCTCCAGTAGCCTGGTGTAAGGCTGGGTTACTATAGGACACAGAGTGCATAGAAGGGACACTATTGCAGCTATTCAACTCTAGTACTGGAGGCATGAACCTTTTCAGTTATTTGCCTGGTAGTTAATTACATTCAACTGGAGTCCTTGGTCGGAATCAGCCCTTATCAGAAGGAGAGGATGGAAACCAAGTCTTTCTGCCCTCCCTCCAGTATTGGATTTGAATAGCTCTGCTCTGACTGGATGACAGGCAAACCTTTGGCTTCAACCTGGTTTCCAGATACACTCTGGTAAAATAATAGGCTGTTTTACTTATCAACTGGGGACTTAATTGATTGCAGGGTGGTGGATTCTCTTTGACTCTTGTATCCCACATAGAAAAGATTTAGCCTACCCTAGCCTCTGGCTGGCATGGCTCCTCAGATAGCCTATTCAGGTCCCAGAAGGACAGGTATAACCTGACAGAGGTTACGTTCTGTAACCGCTTGGTACCCAGCAGGCTTCCACCAGCTTGGTGGCAGATAAAGCTTCCCATTCCAGCTAGTCTACTTCAGATATCAGTCGAAGGGTTCAGTCAATAGTTAGACAAGATTTTTTTCCACAAACAGTGTTGTGTGAGAGCTTTAATTAGCAAAGGCATTGTTTGACGGCAGTTTTAATTTGGTGACTAATAAGGTGACTGTACATTCTTGTGATTCAGTGTGGGTGGTTCATCTATGCTGTCTTGTGAGTAATATGTCAGTGAAATAATCATTATAAAATCTTTTAACAAACATTTTTAACCACATGGATGGCTGTGGTTGTTGGGGTAGGTTGACTTCCCAGAGGTTCAAATTGCTGTACTTTGAAATCAATAGCCTCAACAGTGTCAGGCAGATTCCTGTAATGACATGAATAACGCATTGGCAAAGACATTGTAATACAATTTGATCCTCTGGGTTGGACGCCAGAGTCATTCAAGCAGGTACTCTTCTTTTAGGCTAGCATTTACAATCCAGCTAACCAGACTAGTCTACATACAGTATGTCTACTCTATCTTTGCAACAGAGTAATTCCCATCAGTGCTATTTTTACCACAGATGCTAATCTATGCACTGTAAGCTTTGCCAAGCGACAAGAACGGAGCATATGGCATTTGTGTGTCTTCTGTTTGCCGACTCAGTGAATGCAAATGTGTCCTACATTGAGATCTCTACTGTTTGGTCATGACAATAATGCATCACAGGCTCCTCCCCTTTGTCACTCATTGTTGTATACTGTGTCACCACATGTAGCCAGGGGCAACCACCAGCACTTGTATGTAAGCATGCATTTGTCATGCTGATAGTAACAAAGAAAAATCAGCAAGTTTTCACATACAAAACAATGAAAAGTAGAACAGTGATTAAATGTCAGTTGAACATGAGGTCCAACCGAATTGTCTTTTCTAATTTCTAACCCTTTATTGGGCTTCTGGGTAGCTGTTAGGTTCAAACATAGAATTACACTGTGTTGCCTCAGGGATTTGATTAAGCACCGTCTCTGTTTGTCTCTCTCTGTCTCTCTATCAAGTGCTAGCTGCAATATTACTATCTCTCTGGGCAACAGGGCAGCCAGGCAAGGTGATCAGGGACTGTTGCAACAAAGCATCGGTAGGCCGTATGTGCGCCGTATGTGAAGTGTCCTACATTTCACGCGTGCCCTGAAGTTTTGGCTGTGGGATGCTATGCAGGTAGCTAACAGAGACTGTCACTGCATGGATGTGTCCAGCCGTGGAGCTGATGGGCTATTTATGTCACAGGAAGATTGGTGTTCCTCCATTGCTCTGTAACAACAGGCTCTATATGGAGTCACGGCCATGTCATATTACTCAACCGTGACCTCTGTGAGATAAAAGACTGACACCCCAGATATATACATTCAGACCAGCCTGATGCTCCATTTGGTTTGTATTTGATATATTGGCTGATGTGTTTTATCTACTGACTGGGGATATCAGTTGTCTTTCCTTGCCAGGTGTGGTCCCATGTGAATCATATGCAACCATGGGCTCTGTGTGGGTGTGTGTGTGGGTGTCTGTGTGTGTGTGTCTGGGTGTGTCTGGGTGTGTGTGGGTGTGTGTGTGTGTGGGGGGGTGTTGTGCAATTGTTGCAATCTTTTATTTCCATAAAAGTAAAATCCACTCTCATCAAGGCGGAGATCACAATTGATATATTATAGTACAGAGTGCTGGGCAGGTGTATCAAGTCGAATGCCTACACAGAAACACCCCTATCTACTGGAATTATATGCTTATAAGTTATTAACTGAAAAGGAAAGTTAGGGTAGAACAGAAGGGAATGTGTGCTAATCAGTTGCTTTAAAGTTTAAATATATTTAGATTTTTTTATAATTACATATTCTACTTCAAACAATGTTGGTTAAAAATGAGATATATTTTCCTAGTATATGATAAGTAGATTATCATCATCATACATGAACACACTTCATGAACACACTTCATGAACACACTTGAACCAAAAAAAAGAAATAAGTGTGCAGTACTATAAATGTATTGTGATCCCTTTTCAAACAATGCTGTATCAACTAAAACCCGACTTGTATGGTTTCATTGCTGATAGTAATTTTCTTTACTTTTTGGCTGACCACAGGTAACCCAATTAAGATTTTTTTTATTAAATGTTATTTTAAACACTCAGTTCAGCTCTGAAAAACATCAGATCTATAAAGTTTAGGTTTGATTGATTGTGAAATGTTTGGTGAAATAGTGAAGGTCTTCCCTTGAAACAGAACACCTGGATAGTTAACCATCGTATAAGTTAAATTTACCTGTCAGTCACTGACACAGACAATGACTTGAAATTCAATCAGGGGTTGATGCAGACAACATCTGTGCAAATGCAACCAAAGGCAGTCCATTTCTGTCTGTACACAACCAATCCAAGTCTGTCTGTACACAGCCAGTCCAATTATGTCTCTACACAGCCAGTCCAATTCTGTCTGTACACCAGCAGTCCAATTCTGTCTGTACACAACCAGTCCAATTCGTTCTGTACACAGACAGTCCGAGTCTGTCTGTACACAGACAGTCCAGTTCTGTCTGTACACAGCCAGTCCAATTCTGTCTGTACCCAACCAGTCCAATTCTGTCTGTACACAACCAGTCCAATTCTGTTTGTACACAACCAGTCCAATTCTGTCTGTACAGAACTAGTCCGAGTGTCTGTACACAGACAGTCCGAGTCTGTCTGTACACAGCCAGTCCGAGTCTGTCTGTACACAGCCAGTCCGAGTCTGTCTGTACACAGACAGTCCAGTTCTGTCTGTACACAGCCAGTCCAATTCTGTCTGTACACAGCCAGTCCAATTCTGTCTGTACACAACCAGTCCAATTCTGTCTGTACACAACCAGTCCAATTCTGTCTGTACAGAACTAGTCCGAGTGTCTGTACACAGACAGTCCGAGTCTGTCTGTACACAGCCAGTCCGAGTCTGTCTGTACACAGCCAGTCCGAGTCTGTCTGTACACAGCCAGTCCGATTCTGTCTGTACACAGCCTGACTGATTTTGTCTGCTAACACAGCCATCCCTAATCTGCCTGTACACAGCCAGCCCAAATCTTATTTTTCAGAGCTGACCTGATTTGTTAAAATTCTAATTTGTAACGAAAAATGGTTAGACTTGGGCTGCCTCTTTTAACACAGCTAATGATAGTAACAGTTTCTTTCACATGCACTGCTTAGTCCTGATGAAAATCAATAGATCGATATTTGTACTGACATTGCCACAAATATAAATACACTTTAATCAAATATATTTTTCACTTTCATAGATAGTCTATGTACAGTAAGTGGATGTGTTAAGATGCCACTAAGACTGTGTCCCATCTTGTTTACCAGTTGAGTACGTGACAGATTTGAGAGGCTAATAAAAAAGATACAGACTTTTATGGCCTGGATTGGTGAAGGTCCACAATGTGAAAACTCTCCACAAATCTGGCCTGTGTTTTTAAGGTGGCACAAAGTAAGCCATCACTCAAGAATCCCCACTTTAGGTCTGAAACTAGGATGGAAGTTCACATATGAGCATGACAACAACTGAAAGCTAGAAGCCAAATTTAAAATGGTGTGGCTAAGGATTAAAATGGTGTGGCTAACCTAGATTCAACTGAAAACTTGAACATGAAGATTACTGAGATATTTCAGTTGTGTGTTTTTAATAGATACCTAGTTTTCACAATGTAAGAAAATCCCCTTGAATTCTGGTGTGCAGTTAGTTTGGGGAAACACTTAAGGCAATGACACAATAGAATGTATTAACAAATCTGTAGGGTGTACACATTGTATACTTACTATAGCCAAATATATGAATAAAGTGTGTTAAAAACAATTTATATTCATTTTATATTTGACAACAAAATGCATCACATTCTGTATAATCACATTATTGTGTCGCACATGACTTGTAACACTCATTCAGTTCGTTTAAGGTCTTTGTGTGTGAGCATGTTAGCTCTGCATAGACAGAAGAGGAAATGTGGCTTGTTCTGCTCTGGTAGATGGGTGGGGGGGTTCATAGTCACATGACTCTAACCGTTGTGGCTGCCGCCTTGCTCTACTACACAGATGCATACTTAACCCAGAATGAGAAGTGAATGTGTTTAGCTAAGCCATGTGCCCATATTTGACTTATACCAATAAGGACACCAGAGACAAAAACACAGCTTTTCAACCATACTAAATGGCGGGGTTTTGGCTTGATTGACTTGCTCTGTGTCTGTATTGGGGTTTGCTAAGATAATCTCTAATGTCCGGTGCTGCAATTATCTCTGTCTCTGTCCCAGCCTTTTTATGTATATGCCTTCTCTTACTGTCCCCCCCAGAACTGAGTTCCACCCTGATGGAGAGAATGCAGGCCCAGGAGCTGCTGAGCAGCCTGAGGCTGCCCGAGTTGGATGAGTTGAGCCAGTTTTTCCGCTCCCTGCCCACCTCCACACTGGTGGGCATCGGCGCCCTTACCGCAGTGCTTGCCTACTGGCTGGCCACACGACCACGCGCTATCTCCCCTCCATGTAACCTCCAGCACCAATCCCAGGAAGTGGCGGTAAGATGGAGAGAGGATGCAACCCTCCGCCTGGGCCCATTTTCAGAAGGTTTCTACGATTCGAAAGAGTGCTGACTTTGGATTCTCCCTTTGTCCAGCAGGCCATTGTTTAATGAAAGGGCTTGACAGAATCTTAATCGACACTTTCCGAAAAGCAATGTTAATTTAAGTGCATGGCATTAGCGCTGAACGCAAGAGGTCTATCTAATATATAAACCTCACGTAGGTGTATCTTATGGTTATCACATTAACCACTTTCAATCTACTGTTGGACCTAGTCCTTATGTGACATTCTACCATTCCAGGTCCACTTGCTGACATTTTCTTGGCTTGTAATACGAAACCCTTTTAATTTTCGTTTATCAGCATGCATGAACGCACACATACAAACACACCCTTCTGAGTGGAGCTTCGCTGCTTCCTTGTGTTTGGGAGGTCTTTCTTATTGTGAGTTGATGCAACATTGAGGAAATCCTTTTCACGTACCTAGTTGCTTATCTTCTGACTTTGTCGTGGGAGGAAGACAAGAGGTTTAACAATGTATATTCACATTACGGTCAGTAACTGTAAAAAACAGTTAATATTTAACCACTAGTCACTCCTGCATCAATCAGAACACACAATTGAGATGGATATTCTATATGAAAACCAATCACCATTCCTGCCTTGAACCTTTAGGACTTTTTGTCAGTTCACATAATGAAAACCTCACCCAGGTTAGAGAATAAGGGCCTAGCTAAACTGATGGGTGTATCCATGACTCCCAGAGCTTTCAATGAAACCTGAATTATCCAATTCCTACCCTCTTCCAAAATGCTTATCCACTTTCATGAACCCAACATTCAGATAAGATTATTACAGGGATGATGGAAACGTTGGCAAATTAGAAGAGAAGACACATGATTGGACGCAAGACCAAAAGGAATTGGTTTCTGATTGGCCGCTTCATATGATGTTACTATTTGGGTTCGGAACACTTGCTGCATCCTGCTGGTGTTATTGCCTCTCTTGTTATAGTGTTTGTATATACCCAGTCTGTCTGTATCTACCCGGTCTTTCTGCCTGTTTCTGCCCTGTCTGTATCTACCTTACCTGTCTGTCTGCCTGTCTGTCTGTATCTACCTGGTCTGCCTGTCAGTCTGTATCTACCCTGTCTGTCTGTCTATATCTATCGGGTCTGTCTGTATCTACTCTGTCTGCTTGTCTGTCTGAATCTACCCAGTCAGCCTGCCTGTCTGTATCTACCCTGTCTGTCTACCTTGTCTGTCTGTATCTACCCGGTCTGTCTGTATCTACACTTTCTGCTTGTTTGTTTGTATCTATCCGGTTTGTCTGTATCTACCTGGTCTGTTTTGTATCTACCCTGTATGCCTGTCTGTCTGTTTTCAACCCATCTGTGTTTCTGTATCTACCCTGTCTGTCTGTTTCTAGCATGAAGACGGAGGTCGCAGGTCTATGCTGGGGGACAACCCTGATAAGCTGCTGACACACTACCATGAGGACGCCAAAACCATGTATGAGGTGTTCCAGAGAGGCCTCCACATAGCCGGTTTGTAAAAACACATACATGCAGACACGCACATGACATACAAACATGTACAAACAGAAAGTCTATGTTTGTCACATACAGTACATACACACATACAGTCTATGTTTCTCTCATACATACACTGGATGGTCAGTCTGTGTAAAAATCACTGTTTAGGTTACCATGGCAACTGAGTGTGTGGGAAGCACCGTCTGGGGCCTAATGTCAGACTGCCGAAAGACTGATCACTTTCCAGATAGTGTCACGCTGGGTGTGGGGGAACCCAAAGAAAATCCAAAAAGGGAGATGGAGGCAGATGCAGGGGTGCAAGGGAAGACTTTAATGTAAACAAAACCGAGTGCCGTGCACTACAACAAAAACGGTACAAACTGAAACAAGGTGAACGGGAGCAGGCGGACATCTAACATGGACGTGACATAACAACACAGTGACATGACACAACATGATAAGACATGACAATAATCCAACAAATGCAGGGAGAAACTGACTGAACTAAATACACAGACTATAACGAGCAGAACAGAAACAGGTGGGGGCAAAACACAGGTGAACTAAATACACTCCTCAACTGAAACAAGGACAAGACAGATCACAGACAAACAGAAAACACGGACCGGAACAGCCCCAGCTGGCCGGGACCGTGACAGATAGCCTCTCTCTGTATATGGTTTATAGTCTATATCCATACATACAGTGCCTTCAGGAATAACTCAGACCCCTTCATTTCTGCTTACATCAATTATAAATTAAGTTGATAACACAAAAGTTAGTGAAAGGGTGTCTGACAGTTGGGTGAGCTGTGTGCATTCTCACTCTACTTTATGTGGCTGTGAAGATGGACAAAGGCCAAGATAAACCTGACGTTTTGTTGTTTGTGTCCAGTGAATATATTGCTAATGATTTCTGTGTTTTGTTCTTCAACACCGTCCTGTTTTTGTTCCCTCTCTAGGTGATGGACCTTGTTTAGGATCCCGGCTCCCCAACCAGCCATATAGATGGCTATCTTATAAAGAGGTAAGCACCCAGCTAAAATACCTTCTGTGTAGAATCCGGAAGCACCAGAGAGCAGCTTCGTCTTTCACTCTGTTTCCTGATATTCCTTCACACAGCCAGAGTGAAGCATTACTATATAGTCCTGACTCCTTGTGGTTTGTACTGCATTGGATGAGTGTGTTATTATTGTTTATTGGGATCTTCATATTGAAACATCCTGAGAACCCATTGTTTATTTTAAATGTAGCTTAGATAAAGAAAAAATGTTCAATTAAATGGCTCTTGCAATAACCTATCATGGTCCCCTGCACAGTTTAAATTTGAAGAACCCTTAAATGGGACATTTGGCATTTTTATCTATCATGTATCCTAAATGTATCCAAAAAAATCCTGTAAACTGAGCATATATATCATAAAATGTCTACTTTGTGTAAAAATGAAAAGAAAAAAAATAAGAATAAAGAAATTAAGAAAGAAAGGAAAATCTTAAATGATTGAGAAATATACAAGAGAAAACAATGTCATGCTGGGCCACATGCCATGGATAAAATGTTTCTGATGCTTGAATAAAAACAAAAGATGAATACCTACATCAGCAAATTAGAAATTAATGAATGTTTGTGGTGGGTGCATATTAACCAGCAGTAAATATGTAAATGCAAAAAAAAATCTTGATATGCTGGATTAATAGCCATTGTTATAGTTTGTATAAGTGCATTATAGGTTTCTCATTGTGTTAATGGGTTGTTTTTAATTCCAGTTTTAAGAAAAGTAATCCTATGTGAAAAGATTCTGGCCATGTTGTAACTAACTTATTTTTGCTGGACTGCATTAGCGGAGCCGGCCAAGAAGAGCAAACGTCTCTTACTGACTGAGTGACTGACTGACTCCCCCTTGTTAAATAGCATAGTGGATAGAGATGCGGACATGCAAACCATAGGTCTTGTGATTGAATCTTGCCACAGTAAAAACAAATTATGCATTAGGATCTGTTCCGAATGGACAAAAACTTTGCTGGCTGCAACCTTTAGTAGCTACGTTATAGTAAACCTAAACTAAATCTGTTTACGGTTGTATTACTATTTCTGGTGGATCAAAGTACGCATCCGTGCAAGCTTTTTGTTTGGATCAAAACCCCTTGGCCAGTAAAATAGTAGGGGCTTCCACAGCTCTCTCGTCTTTTCATTTGATGAAAAAGTCAGTTATCGTCACCTGTATTGATAGTTATTGTATCACTCTCTTTCACGAGTGATAGAAAAACAAATGGTTTTGTGCCATGAAATGAAATAGCTTTAGGAGTGCCTAGCTCATTTTCAGTCTCGCTAGCAATGGCTAAATTCTTATGACTATTCCAAGTAGTAAGTTAGTAGATACTAGTAAGCCTATTACTGGCTAATAAGCTGTTAAAATGGCCAGTGGCAAAAGCTATACATTGTATAGATGCTATTTGTGGTGGTGGTAAACTTAATAATAAACATTAGTCAGTTTAACACAATGGTTAGCTGTGTCTAGCAAAATACTCAAACTTGGCGTGATGTTAATGTGTGACAAAATCATCTAATGTCGAGATGCTATACCGACCCTGGACAAATGTATAGCACCAGGGTGTAGTGGTTAAGGACATAACGAGTCACATGGGAGCCCTGAGTTTGAGTCCAGGGAGGGCAACAACAGTTTTCCTTTTTAATTGCAGGCCGGCTGAACTAGGCTGGTTTCTTTTCTGGTTTTAAATTACAACTGTAAAAATAAAGATTGTTAGCTCATCCCTAAATGATTCTCCTGGTATATTCAATAAAGTGAATTATTGTGATTACAAGAAATTATGCTTTTGTTATAACCACATTTGATGAATAGGCTTTGGCTTCAAACACAAAACAAATCATTTTATATCATTCTGTCCCATTGTATTTTCCAAAAGTAACTGAAAATGATTTATTCAAAGCACACAAACACTTGGAAGGATTCGGAAATTATTTTGTTGCCTCATATATTCAAATGATATGAGGAGAGGACACACCCAGAAGTTATATTTACATAATGGCATTTTTTTTTTTTAAATACACTCAGCTGCTGCCCCATTTATTTCTACTTCCAGGTCACGACCCGGGCAGAGCACTTGGGATCGGGGTTGTTGGCTCAGGGCTGTATCCCGTGCCCAGATCAGTTCATCGGAGTGTTTGCACAGAACAGGCCGGAGGTAAGGTCATCGCCACAAGGACACACTTTGGGGTCTTTCAAATGGTGCCCTGTTTCCTATATAGTGCACTACTTTTGTGTAATGGAAGTAAAGAACATACCGGGAGTAAAGAACATACCGGAAGCCTGCTCCTTTGCTAGTTCCATATGTCACCGACGGGACCATCCAAACGGTAGCTTTTGTAGAGCTCAGACAGTTGGAATGCTGTGAGGGAGAGCAGGGCAGGATGTGTTGGGGCCAGGCGTTAGCAGAGCTGTTGTAATCAGCATGTTGGCATCATTGTCACACACAGAACACAACCTGGTCACTATGTCGCCATTTGACTCAGTGAGAAGCAGTGATGTACACAGGGAACAGAGAGCCATTCAGAAGATTATTATATTTGAATGTGCTCCAACACGTTCGGCCGGCTTTGGAAAGGCTTTTCATTTCTCTCGATGGGCGACTGCACTGATGCCCCTATTGACTCATCTGTCTGTAATTGCAGTGGATCATTTCGGAGCTGGCCTGCTACACGTACTCCATGGTGGTGGTACCTTTGTATGACACGCTCGGACCCGATGCCATAAGATACATCATCAACACTGGTAAGATTGGCCTAATGAGATCGTCTTCACTGTACAGTGCAATGCCTCTGTAGTAGAATGGCTTTTCAGAGGGAGCCAGATTATAAGTGAGAGCAGCCGTTTGTTGGGAGCCAGTCTGTATCTATGACTTAGCTGGGTTGCACCAACTGGCACTTGCCTTGCTTGTCTACTGCCTGTATTTTAAAAGGAACATATGTTCAGTTTTGTATTTCATGATAAAAAAAAATATTATTTTGGGGTGGGTCAAACGTCTAGCCTTTTGCTCTTGATGTAATACACCCACAGGTCAGTAAAGCTGAGGAGTTGAGAAAGTCCCCCTTCTCTTCCTTTAACCATAGCTGTGTTTCACAGAAAGGCCTTTGCCTTAGGTTGAAGGCAATGAACTTTGTGCTTAGCTTTGTGGGTTTGGGAGGGAGCAGGCCTTCACAAGTTATTGTCATTCACATGACAATTGTGCTTAAAATCCATTAGTTTCACTAATCACATGATTAACTGACACAATAAAACTAATTTTGATTGGGTTATTCATTCTTTCCAACAACCTCTCAATGACACAACTTGTTCGTTTTGGCCCAGTGCCCCAACCTGAATTGTCTCTGGTCCATGGCCGGGAAGGGAAATCTGTGTGTAGAACAGTAGTTAGGATATGAGGCGCAGAGCTCTGGTATATAGACATTCCTTTAATCATTGAACTCAAAACAACAGAACGACAAGCATAAAACAAGCATAAAAAAATGATACACACATTGGTGTGGAAAAGGGGAACTTAAATAGGATCCTCAGTTCAACACTTGGCAGCGGGCCCCAGGCCGAGACCAGCACTGGGGTCTCCGGGTGGCTGGGGAC
>JACXGJ010003544.1:0-52801 GCA_016801105.1 Esox niger
ACACGCAAAGACAGGGGGGAACAGAGGACACATATATACTGGAATGGTAACGACTGGATGAGAATCATGTGCGCTAAACAGGACAACAGGTGCGATGGATTGATGATGGGCGGTGGTGTTTAGAAGGCCGGTGACATCGAGCGCCGAGGCCCGCCTCCTGCAGGGGGAGGATGAGCTGCAGATGGCGTAGTTGTCACATGTTTTTTGGCAACCAAGCATATTTAATTTTCAAAATATTAAATTTAAACGTAATAACCCCAAACTACATCTAATATGCATTATAATTTTTTTTTGCATTTCAGGTGACGTTTAGTAGCCTAGAAATACAGATCAATTAGAAGAGAGATCACAAGACAAACAAAGATGACTGGTGAAAGGATCATCAGATAAAGGTATGTACTGTCACCAAAAACATTAGGCTATATATACAATATACAATGTAAAAAAATACAATTAGCATATTTCGGACACTAGCACTAAAAATATATGAACATGAAGACGATGGATCAGCGACAGCAGCAACGCCATTTGCAGCTGAACAAAGTCGAGACAGGGACACAAACCATGTGACTTCAAGGCAAAAATGTGTGGAAAAAATGTGACAAGGCTTTAATATAGGTACAGCTCGTTTATTTATGTACATCTATATTAATAAGAACATAGCACAATGTAACAAACAATAATATTGACTGCGGTTGATTATAAAGTTGATGAGTGATTTCATATTTATTTTTAAATAACATTGTAATAGGTCTATGTTATATGTGAGTTTTATTATATCTGAAATAATAAACTCACTGCAATGTGAGTGACACTATCAGCTATGTCCCTACAACTCCCATGAGCACTATCTGCATTGAGTGTTTGATTCTGGTCCAGTGACCAACAGCCTGAACAACATCGACTACGATGTAACACATCATAGTCAACTTTAATTAAATTAAACATAATTTCCCAACAACAAAATGGGGGCTAGCAGGGCCAGAATGGGGCCACTTTTCAGCCCGGGAGTTTCGGGCCCAAGTCCAGCCCACTTTTTCCATGGTGGTGGAAATTGGATAAATGAAGCAACAGTTCAGCTTTCACAATCTTGTAGTTTTTCTTAATACCATGGTTCAACAATTAATGTAAAGGTTAAATAATAATTAACTTGAGAAGTTAACAAAAAATATTCCACTATTCCACAAGGTTAGGTTGATAAATTAATAAAAGCAGAAAGAAAGAATGAAAGCATTTTGTATCCCATTCTTCCTCAAGGAGGTATACTGAACTAATGTTTACAGTTCAATTCACAGTACAGTTTACCGTTACAATGCAAATAGCATAAACAATGCCCTGGTTTCAGACACTTTATCTATAACTGTGTCATTGCTTATAGACATGAGGATTTCCTTCTGTATACATTAACATGAATGCCTCCAAATTGTCCTGACTCAATGAGATTTGTAGCCTATTCTTCACAAATTATAAAGTTGAGAAGCTTCTCTAACATGCAACCTGCGTGATGGACAAAGTCAACAGAAATGTATATGCTAACCCAATGACATGATAAGCATCTGTGAGGAGGTTATACTGTGAGAGTATTAAATGGGTGATACATTTTGATTGAGACAAAAAGGCTAATATTTTAATTAAATGTAATATTTAGCTTGCGAATAGGTTGACAACACTACAACGATATTAGCCAACTAATTACGTTGCTAATACTAATCATTAGCCCTATATCTCTCTTTATCAGTTGCCATTTGTGTTTGTCCTTGTGAAAATAAATCAATAAGCTTGGCACATCCTCAGCATCCTCCTCCAATCCCGTTCTTTTTTTTAACCTGGCTTTTTCAGACTCTCCTGTACTCTTCATCCCATCCCTGACGCATATCGTTACAGTAGGACCAGCAATCGGTGGGGAAAAGAAGGGCTATGGACCCAACCAACTCAATTTGGGAGTGGAGAATTCCCTCACATGGTACAACCCATGCAGAGGCTGTGGTGTCAGAATGCAGAACGTGTGTAGCCTACGTTAAAAGTGAACTAGCATGACAAATGTAAAAAATATATCCTCGAGCAGCCCATAAGTCAAGCGGCCCACCGGAAATTCTCCCGATTCTCCCAATTACCGACCCTGGGTCTGATGGCTAGCGAAAATGGTGAGTGGCGGGTAACTTTGGAAAACCACTAGCCACAGTTGCAGGTGAGCAAAAAAGTTTGTCAAGAGCTGGTTGTTTGGTATATAATCAGTGTAAACAGGCTATTGCAATATGACAAAAAACACCAAGAATGTTTTACTTTAAAGTGAATATCTGTATTTTGCCTTGCAACATGAAGATACAGTACATACAAAATATCAAGGTACTAAAGAAGAAAGGAATTACTTTTCTGTTGCTGAATAATAATGACAGACCTTGTTTCCTATTGTGCAGGCTCAGTGGGGCCATAAGAAAAAATACAGAAAATGTTATACCTCACAGCGTCCTAATTAACATCCTCCCAATCATTGCAATCTGCAAAACACTATTGCTGCCAAATAATGTGAAAGTCCACAGAAATAGTAACACACAGTTCACTTCCTTATGATAGAGAATCATCAATGATTTGTTATTTACTTAGTGGCTGGATAGCACAACTTTCAAATGGTAGATTTTGTCTAAACTGAATGTGAACCAACTGACCAACTCATGACATGTAACATGTTTAGCAGAAATAGAATAAAACAATCCAAATGATGAGATCAGACTGGTTAACTCCTCTTAACACATTGGGTGGGTATGGGCCACAAAACAATTCTGTCTTCTAGGTATCTGTCAGTGGCCTAAGACATGTTTTATGCAACAGAATGGTTACATTTCAAAAAGATTAAGCATTGTCGTCATTGCACAAAATCTGGCTCGGTGAAGGCACATTAAAAGGCCTCTGTGACTAAAAAACCTCTCCACTGTTGCACTGGTGGCAGGAACTGCATGCAGTTATATGGCCACAAGATAAAGTATTGGGAAGAATAAACAATGTGCGACGTTGATGAGATTTAATGGCCTGATCCAGACATGAGACGAGATGATGAGAACACTGACGCTGAGTAACCTGTACATTTGCTGCATATAGAAATAAAGCTTTTGGAAATTGGTAAATGTAATATTTCTTAAATTATTTTTTTGTGTGAATGTTCAAAGGTCAGGTTTTTGACCAAAACAGCATATGCAGTTTTATTCCTTTATCCACTAACATAATGAATTACCGTCCTGTTTTGAATTTCTTTCACTAGGGTCATCTGGATAGTCAGTGCTGTAATTTTACAAAGTTCCAAATTATTTCTCTCTGTACACTGTGTTCACATGTTGTGGGTTCACAGCAACAGCCTCAAAATTTGAATGCCACACCTGGAATCAACTCCAGGTGCCGTATTCACGAAATATTTTATCTTACCACTAGGAGGACTCCTAAACAGCAAATCTGCAAAGCTGCAAATACCAACCATTACTAAGGAATCAGGAGAAGTCATGAGCTAAGAGAAAGGGTGGGGTTGACCCTGTTTCTATGGATGTGTTCCACCGAACAAGCCTAATTAATATGCCCATACTGACAGGTTGAAAGGGGAGCGGTCTCTGTCAGTCAATTCATCATAGCAATACTGTAGAACAATGTGCTATGTTGCCATATTGAAATAAAGACATAAAAATGAACAATGCAGGCTAAGTGTCACAGATTAAACATGAAACCAAAAACAGAAAATATTCAGACTTTACATACATTCTTTTGTATTATAGTCTGTGATTGCTGCTTGAAATACTAAATAGTCAAGATATATTCAGCTAATTGTCAGCCACTTATGTCTGGCAGCTTGTAAAGAAATGTGTGTCTTTTAATTTTTGCAATTAGGCCTACGTGTCCCATTCATAGCACCATCTACACCAGGTGGTCCAGCTATAGTCATGAAGTTGGCTTTGTTTCTTTGTAGTTGGACGAATAAAAAGTAAAAGATTTTTCGGACGATATGGGGTCTGGAAAGGGCATTTGATATAATATTCAAATGACAGATGACTGAGATATACGTAGTTTATCTGCACTGCATAACTGCATTTTCCCTGTGGTCAAGAAGCATAGAGCTGTTACAACCTTCATCTCAGGGTGTTATTGGGTTGTTTGGTTCTTAATGTTTGTTGGTGAAGTGACTGCATCAATGACTAGCTCTAGTAGGATTGTAATGCCCTTGCGATTAACATTGTGAAAAGCACTATATCATTAAGTATTAAGATCACCAGGCGTATTACCGGCAGCAGACTTTAGGATTGTTTGTGATTTGGCCTTAGAACTTTTCCTAGATTTAGGAGCTGTTTTTAGCAATAAAACACTTGGTAAAATACTCTTAGGCGAAATATTAATGAGTCCTAAAGTTAAACCTGAAATGCGCATTTTTATTATTACTCCTAAATCAGCTAAGATAAGAGCTAATTCTAGCCTTAAGATGTTTGAGAACACAGCCCCAGACCTTTTACCTGCTAAACTGATAATGAAATAACAAAGGAATAGCTCACACCTGTCCATAAAACAGCTTCTGAGTCTGTGCCTATATACACATAACAAAACCAATAGTTGCAAGTATAATGACAACAAACAGACATGAAATTTTAACAAAGCTTACGTAACTAAATATCTCTAATCCTTCAACTTAAGAAAAAAACATTTTCTTTCCAGTCCATTATCACTGGCTGGCACTGAAATAAATGATTTCATATTTCAGACTTTCTGAGTATGTTGACAATGTCAGACCATTGCCTGATTGATAACTGCTTCAGTACAGCATCTAACTAGACTGTGTTTTTCAACACCATCCCTAATAATAACAATGAACACCAAGAAACACAATATGGCTTCGGCGCATCGCTAAAAGTCCAAATAATTAACTGTTACAATAACAATAGTGTTTCACCAGTGAACTACTGAAACACTAATAACCAACAGTAGCAAACACAATGGCATTCATGGGAGGGTTGCTATTAGATATTAATTGCTCAGGAGAAAGTATCATTTGAATGGGCCAAGCCAAAACCTGACCTTAATCCAATTGAGATTTTGCACACATGAAATCCCAGTTTTTGTTAAATAACACTTTTTACATAAAAAATGAAAATACATCATTATTTTTTTTATCTGTTTTCTTCATATTGTATATCCTTAGTAAAAATTGTGGTTTAGATAATACTTTTCAAAGTTTATTTTAATAGTTTATTCAATAACAATGATAAATATATCAGCAAGCAGAAATGGCGGGGTCTTTTCCTTCCAGAACCACTATTGCACCCATTTATTCTTAGTTCATTGTCATTCATTCCCCATTAATTCCCATTTATAACCCATTTCCCCAATTCACTCCCAATTGACTTCTATGCATTCCCCATCGACTCCCATGCATTCCCAATTGACCTCCATTTCCCATTGACATGCTTGCATTTACCATTAACCCCTATGCATTCCCCATTTACTTTTATTTGTTCCCCTTATGGCCCTATTCCGCTGCAGGGTACCGACTCAACTCTACTCTACACAATACACAAAAAATAGGTTAGTTCCTGGTACCAAATAGTTTTTTTAGTGTCTACTCCATAGAGGTTCCAAGCAAGCTGAAGCAATACCAAAAGGTAATGTGAAAACACAGAAGACTTCTGATTGGACAAGAGTGACTCAAAGCCTGCAGGAAAGCAAAACAAGCTGTTCTGCTGCTGCCATCTAGTGTCAGTAAATGGTTTCATGAGTCGTGAACGGCTCGTCTTTGCGGGTCTGTCCCAGGAGCCCTTGTATTTATATGGGTTAATTTCACTGCAAGTGCATAGGATCGAACTCGCAATTTAAGCAATCATATTTTCCCAAAACTCCTCTCAGTTTCGACCTATGCACTTGCGTTGAAAACAACTCGTTAGCCCCGCAAAGATGTGCCGTTATGTATGATAATTGGTGAGTGCTACAGGGCGGGAGTCATTCATGCAGAGGACTTTTTGCTTTTTTGGTCAAAGGAACAATGATGGACATTTTGAAGCAGGTAGGGAGCACTGACTAATGTAGCGATGGGTTGAAGATAGCAGTCAAGACATCAGCCAGTTGGTCTGCACAGACCTTGAGAACACGGACTGAGATGTTGTCCAGAAACTTTGCAGATGTTAATACTTTGAATCACCATTGACTACCATTCATTCTCAATTGCCCCCATTCATTCTCCATAGACTTGAATTCATTCCCCATAGACTTCAGTTAATTTGCTAGGGAGCCGCATGCATTTGTTGATTATAGCGCCACCATCAAGCTTATCAGCTTGAAATGTTGTGGAGGCCTTCCTGCCATAGGTCTGAACCAATATACAAAGTCGGGTTGCAGTAGGCCTCACCATCTTGCATAAATGAGCATTTGAATTGAGACCATGCCCACAAGATATATTGAATATTTAGATACGTGCAGCGTGAAGATAAGTGCAGGGCTCTAGATGAAGATAACTTTTTAATTTTTTTGACAACATTCTAAATTGCACAAAATCCAACACGATGGACTTCATTGATTCTTAAAGCAAATTTGTTCCATTAGAGAGACAAGTAGACAGAATTTCAGACCTCTAGGTTATATAGTGTGTAAAAGCCAGTGGAGCTTTTGGAGCAACTTAGATTGCTCACTATAGCGCCACCTAGGGTTCAATTTGACCCCTAGTCTAATAGATGAAATCAGCAGATGGTATACATCTATGGGCCTTCGATGTCTGTAGCCATCTCATAAAAATATGCATCCAAGAAAAGGAATAAAAATAATAATTATAATCCTAACAAAAAAATTTGTGATCCCGAGTATCTTTGGGGCAAGGACTCGTAACAATCCTTATAGGGTTCACATTTTCAAGCAGCACTTTCAGACTATAATACAAAAGAATGTGTGTAAAGACTGAATACTTTCTGAAGCCACAGGATACAGTTTATATATTTTTTACTTAAAAATGAGTCATATTAAAGGCTTAATACTCCTTAATGCTCAACTCCTTGACTTCCAGACACCATATTTAGGCCTTTTTTTACTAATCTCGAGTAAATCTGCAGCGGAAACTCTAAGCAATTATGCTCAAATGTTGCTCAAAAGTTTGTATACCCTTGGAGAATTGATAATATATGTACCATTTGTAAAGAATACATGAGTGAGCAGGCAAAATAAATTAATTGTATTTCTTATGGGATTCACATTCAACTGTATGTCATAACAGAATGGCCATATCTGTTATGTTGTCAACAAACATGACAACAAAAGAGTATGAAATTATCCCTGTCCAAAAGTCTGCATACCCATAGTTCTTAATACTGTGTATTGCCCCCTTTAGCATCAATGACAGCGTGCAGTCTTTTGTAATTGTTGTCTGAGGCCCGGAATTCTTGCCTATTCGTCTTGGCAAAAGGCCTCCGGGTCAGGCAAAGTCTTTGGTAGTCTTGCATGAAGCGCACATTTGAGATCTCCCCTGAGATCTGATATTAAAGGTCAGGAGACAGATGTCCGTTCCAGAACTTCCTTTTCTGCTGTAACCACTGGGGGGGTCAACCTGGCCTTGTGCTTAGGGTCATTGTCATGCTGGAAAGTCCAAGATCGTCCCATGCCCAGCTTTTGTGCAGAAGAATGCAAATTTTCTGCCAGTATTTTTTGATAATATGCTGCATTCATCTTGCAGTAAATTTTCACAAGATTTCCAGTGCCTTTAGAGCTTACACCCCTTCCCAAAACATCAGTGTGCTTCACATTGGGGATGGTATTCTGTTCACTGTAAGCCTTGCTGACCCCTTTCCAAACAGAATGAATATGGTTGTGACCATGAAGCTCAATTTTGGTCTCGTCATTCCAAATTACAGTGTGCCAGAAGCTGAGGCATGTCAAGGTGCAGTCGGGCATATTGTAACTGGGCTATTTTTTGGCATTGGCACAGTAAAAGCTTCTTTCTTACAACTAATTCAACTATGCAGCTCATATTAGTTCAAGTGTCGTCATATTGTGCTCCTTGAAACAACCACAACGACTTTTTCCAGAGCAGCCTGTATTTCTCTTGAGGTTACCTGTGGGTTTTTCGTTACATCCTGAACAATTCTTCTGGCAGTTTTGGCTGAAATCATTCTTGGTCTATCTGACCTTTGCTTGGTATCAAGAGATAGTCAAATTTTCCTCTTCCTAATAAGTGATTGAACTGTACTGACTGGAATTTGAAAGGCTTTGGATATTTTATATAATTTCCCAGCTTTATAAAGTTCCATTATCTTGTTACGCTGGTCTATTGATAGATCTTTTTGCTCCCCATAGCTCAGTATCTAGCCAGCTCACAAACTCATTGACTATGTATACACAGACACTTATTGCAATTTAGAAAGCCACAGTTGTGGGAATGCACCTATAGTTGCCATTTCTACCTGTGTGTGCCATCTTGTGTGTCTGTAACAAGGCAAAACATTTTAGGGTATGTAAACTTTGGATAAGGGCAATTTGGGTGATTTCTGTTATCATTAGCATTTAAATGTCATAATAAATGGCTTCATATGATCACTTTTTGCTTGATCAGTCATATTTTCAAATTCAATGCAAACATTTCACAATTTCTGCCAGGGTATGCTAACTTATGAGAACACATATATCAGATGAAAATTCACTTAATATTCACTCTATATCTTGGTTGCACTTCAACCAATGTGCGCATCACGATTGTGAATTTGAGGATTGGTACAGTGCATTTGGAATGTATTCATACCCCTTCACTTTTTCAACATACTGATACAGCACAGCCCTATTCTAGTGACAAGTACAGTACAACAAAATGCAGTTAGCATCTAACAATAAAATACAAATAGAAGAGGGAAGAAAATGTACAAGAATTATGGATATGTATATTACAAGCGGAATGTATAGATGTGCAAGGAAGGCTAATGCAGTACAAATGGCGATAATAAATGTGCAATTAAGGCAAATAGAGGATGGCAGACAATTTATAAATGTTCTATATTATTAAGTATAGTGTATGTTACAAGTGGGATAATATTTGTGCGAATGTACAAATGGCAGTTTCTAAATAGCATTCTAGATGTGCAGTAAAGGCAAGTTGAAGAAATAATGCAGCATGTGCAACCAGGATGCAAAGATAGCAGCAGTGAGGTCCCTGAGGTAGACATGCATACGTAACACAGAGTTCTCTGGGTCACAGAGTTTAGCAGGGTTACAGTAGATTGAAATAAACTGTTTCTGGGATTGCTGGTGCAGGAAGAAAAAAACTTGGACCGCCTGCCTGGTACACTGGGGTGTGACTGTAGCCTTTAGACTTCCTGTAATCCACAATGAGATCCTTGGTTTTTACTGCGTTGAGAGCGAGGATGTTGTCAGCACACCATGCCGTCAGGAGCTTGACCTCCTCCATGTAGGGTGACTCATTATTGTCACGAATCAAGCCTACCACTGTGGTGTCATCTGTAAACTTGGCAATGGGGTTGGAACTGTGTACAGGAATGCAGTCATGGGTGAAGAGGGAGTACAAGAGAGGTCTTGGCACACAGCCTTGTGGAACAGCAGTGTTTAGGATCAGGTGGAGGAGGTGAAGTTGTCTAACTTGAGAAACTGGGGCTGATCCCCAGTTTGCTGACCAGCCTAGAGGGGAAGACCGTGTTGAATGCTGAGCTGAAGTTTATAAATAGCATTCTGACATAGATGTTGGTTTTGTCCAGGTCTACAGCGATGGCATCATCTGTAGACCTGTTCGAGCGATAGGCAAACTGGTAAGTAGGGGGTCGCTTGGAGGGAGTTCAGCATTAAAGGCTGGCTCATTATTGTCCCTGTCGAAGTGGGCATAGAACCTGTTTAACTCATTGGTGAAGGAGACGTTGCTGGCTGTGGGGGTAGGGTTCTTAGGCTTCTCTGATGGCTTGGATGCCCTGCCACATGTGTTAGGGTTCAAAGTTGTTGTTGAAGTGCTCCTAAATCCACAGTTTGTGGTAATCTTTAGCCATCTTGATGCCCCTTTTCAGGTAGCCTTGTATGTGCTGTAGGCCTCTGCATCGCCAGATCTGAAAGCAGTGTTGCATGCCTTTAGTCGTTTTCAGCTATCTCCGTTCAGCCATGGCTTCTGGTTGGGAAAGGTCTTTATTAGTTTATGGGTGGTGATATTGTTGATGCAGATGTTGATGTTATCCAGAACTGAGAAAGCATATATTTCAATGCCTGTATGGGAGTCAAGGGTGGTTTGAGTGGCAAACAAACTCCAGTCTGTGTGTTGAAACTGGTGCTGTAGAAGTGAGTCTGAGCCCTCTGGCTACACTTTGACTGTTCTCACTGATGGTTTCACACGTTTAACGATAAATTCTTGGAAAGCAAAAACAGTAAATCTTCAGAGTTGGGGGAGAGGAATGGCTTTGTAAGCCTCCATTATCATCCGTGGGTATGTAGACTGCAGTAACAACAATAGATGTTAACCCCCGAGCCAAGTAAAAAGGCCTGCATCTGAGGTCGTATTCATAGAACATCTTGAGGATAAAAGTAGCTCCTAACTTGCTGATTTAGGAGTAACTCTTGTCAACTCTGTCAGTCCTAACTTTAGGACTACATTTTTGGTCTAAGAGTATTTCACAAAGTGTTTTAACATTAAAAGCAGCTCCTAAATCTGGAAAAAAAAATTGATTAGTCAAGAAGACTCCAAGTCACTAAAACCAAGTCACAGACAATCCTAAAACAGTTCCTGACGGCTATCCGCTTCATAAACAGGTAGAGGTTTTAGAAACATTTATTGATACTGTGTTTGTAATGTAGGATCTGAGCATTAACAACTACAATATGAATGTATGGTTCATTAGAAGTGAATGTGCCTAGATATTGAGAATAACAGAAAGTTAAGATTCTCCCTGTTGGTTACACTCTGGTAACCACAGGAATGTTTACATTGACCATTTTGTGTGGGGGTTAGTGTCTTGGCTTTGCTAGGTAAACACACCCCTCAAAGTATTTAACAGCTTGTACCCCACATTACAGTTGAGAGAGTAGAGAGAGACAAAGAGAGTAGGGAAGAGTTTGAGCCTGTAACATCATGTGCTACTAGACTATCAATATGCTGCAATAAACATTGAATACTCTCTCCCTTGGCAACCGAGTACGCGTGTTATTATTACTACCACTATACGACATGGCTGATTTCTAACAGTAACACTTGTGGTTAAGGTGATACCTTGTATTATGATCATAATGGAGCTATCCAGGGATGCTGTCACTTCACCAACGAACAGAAACAACCTAATAACATTGGACATCAAGTTTGTGACAACTCTACGCTACTTGGCCACAGGCAAAATTCAGCTAAGCAGCACAGACGAATTACGTACCTCTCAGTCATCTGTCAGTAGAATATTTAATCAAACAATAAATGCCCTCCCTAGACCCCATATTGTATGACAAATTATTTGGTTTCATGATGATGTTCGCCAGTTACAAAGAAACAAAGCCGAATTCATGGCCATAGCTTGATCATCCTGTGTAGTTGGTGGTGGGAAAAATAATTGCTTGTATTATTGCACCATCAAAAGATGAACATACGTTTCTTTACGAGCTGCCAGACATGTAAAAGATTGACAATTAGCTGAACATATCTTGACTAGTCAGTATAACATTCTTGGTTTATTGTTTAATCAGTGACACTTAGTCTAGATTTTAATTGTATTTCCATATGGCAACATGACACATTTTTCTAAAGTGTTGTTATGATGAATTCACAGGCAGAGAACCCTCCCCTTTTAGCCAATCACTGTGGGCATTATATTTAAGCTTGTTCATGGAACACACCATCCATAGCAACAGGGTCAACCCCACCCTTTCTTTTAACCTAAATGACCCCTACCCAAGTCTATCAAAACATAAACCATTCTTTAATACAGTATTTATATATAGAATTTCATAATAAATGCTACAGTGGGGAGAACAAGTATTTGATACACTGCTGATTTTGCAGGTTTTCCTACTTACAAAGCATAAAGAGGTCTTTTATCATAGGTACACTTGAACGGTGAGAGACAGAAACTAAAACAAAAATCCAGAAAATCACATTGTATGATTTTTTTATAATTAATTAGCATCGTATTGCATGACATAAGTATTTGATACATCAGAAAAGCAGAACATAATATTTGGTACAGGAACCTTTCTTTGCAATTAAAGAGACAATATGTTTCCTGTCATTCTTGACCAGGTTTGCACACACTGCTGCAGGGATTTTGGCCCACTCCTCCATAGAAACCTTCTACAGATCCTTCAGGTTTCGGGGGCTGTCTCTTGGCAATACGGACTTTCAGCTCCCTCCAAAGATTTTCTATTGGGTTCAGGTCTGAAGGCTGGCTAGACCACTCCAGGACCTTGAGATGCTTCTTACGGAGCCACTACTTAGCTGCTCTGGCTGTGTGTTTCGGGTCGTTGTCATGCTGGAAGACCCAGCCACGACCCATCTTCAGTGCTCTTACTGAGGGAAGGAGGTTGTTGGCCAAGATCACGCGATACATGGCCCCATCCATCCTCCCCTCAATACGGTGCTGTCGTCCTGTCCCCTTTGCAGAAAAGGATTCCCCAAAGAATTATGTTTCCACCTCCATGCTTCACGGTTGGGATGGTGTTCTTGGGGTTGTACTCATTCTTCTTTCTCCTCTAAACACAGCAAGTTGAGTTTAGACCAAAAATCTATTTTTGTCTCATCACACCACATGACCTTCTCCCATTCCTCCTCTGGATCATCCAAATGGTCATTGGCAAACTTCAGACGGGCCTGAACATGCGCTGGCTGGAGCAGGGGGACCTTGCGTGCACTGCATGATTTTAATCCATGAAGGCGTAATGTGTTACTAATGGTTTTCTTTGAGACTGTGGTCCCAGCTCTCTTCAGGTTATTGACCAGGTCTTGCCGTGTAGTTCTGGGCAGATCCCTCACCTTCCTCATGATCATTGATACCCCACAAGGAGAGATCTTGCGTAAAGCCCCAGACCAAGGTAGATTGACCGTCATCTTGAACATCTTCTGTTTTCTAAGAATTGCGTCAACAGTTGTTGCCTTCTCACCAAGCTGCTTGCCTATTGTCCTGTAGCCCATCCCAGCCTTGTGCAGATCTACAATTTTATTCCTGATGTCCTTACACAGGTTGGAGTCTGTTTGATTGAGTGTGTGGACAGGTGTCTTTTATACAGATTCAAACAATTTCAAACCGTTGCAGTCAATACAGGTAATGAGTGGAGAACAGGAGGGGTTCTTAAAGAAAAACGAACAGGTCTGTGAGAGCCAGAATTCTTACTGGTTGGTAGGTGATCAAATACTAAGGTCATGCAATAAAATGCTAATTCATATTTTAAAAATCATACAATACAATGGCGCACAAGTAATAGGGATCTTGAAGAAAGAAGGCTATCACTCCATTTTGCAGTGCCATTGCATACCCTGTGGACAGCACTTGATCGGAAATAAATTCCTCCTAGAACAGGACAATGACCAAAAATATGCAAGAACTGTTTAGGGAAGAAGCAGTCAGCAGGTTCTGTCTGTAATGGACTGGTCAGCACAGTAACCAGATCTCAACCCAATTGCGATATTGTGGGAGCAGAATGACCTGATTTTACATAAGAAATGCCCATCAAGCCAATCCAACCTACACAAGGTGCTTCAGGAAGCATGGGGTGATATCTCTTCAGATTACCTCAACAATTTGACAACTTGAATGCCAGATGTCAGCAAGGATTCTTTTATGAAAGCAAAGTTTAAAGGACAATGATTATTTCAATTAACCTTTCCAATTCATTTTGCATATGTTTTCATGGAAAACAAGGACATTTATAGTGAGTCTATACAAACATATACATAATTCACTGTCTTTCTGGTAGGTTTTGTTGATGACGTATTGGCAAACAAACTACCTATCTACTCATAGCCCACCTGCCTGTAGGCCACCAAAATAAACTAACACACTTCCATTGTGCGCCAACCATCATTACTTCATTGATAGGTTTAGATAGGGATATATTACTAACAAACTAAGCCCACCTTGGCTGCTCGGTCTGGATCGCTAGCTAACTGTTCAAAAACCTATTTTTCAAATCTGATAGCTGGCTAACTACCTACAATAGCAATGTTAGCTTGAATATAGCCAAGTTAGCCAGCAATGTACATTAGTTATGTTTCTAGCTGGCAATATTTTGACTTGTATGAATATCCAGAATATTCTAAAAGGGCAATACTGCTAGCTACAGGTAAGCTAGATAACCATGTTGGGGAAAAATACCATGAGCTTATTTGCTTACCATCAATTACTTACTACCAGCCTAGAGCAGAAAAGGCAAAGTGGAAAAGAAATGAATTGACTGGACGAGCCACTTATTGTCAATAAAAATTGTCATAGGCTACATGTCTATACCAACTCAGAGCTTGTGATTGGTCAATAAACCCACCTTTCGATTGCAGGTTGAAATGAAATTGAGATAACCTTTGTTAACTTTGCTTAGGACTTAAATAAAACAGCATTGAAAATAACCCATCCGATTTTCCCACAAATGCTAGTCACAGTTTTCTGGTTCTATAAAGGGGTGCATATTTTAGATTTTTGCCCTAGCATTCACAAACCTGATTAAAATTGTACCCTACTTAAACAATTGACCAATGTAAAAAAATTATAATCAGAAACAAAAACACTGTGCTTGGAGCTGTTTCTGTTTGCTGCCAAGTCTGCATGTTTGCGGTGATATGAAGTGCCTTATTAAAGCCGTCTAACGACACTACCGACTGCGCTTGAGTTCTGCTTATGTTCACACCCGTGACAGAGCGATCGACCCCAAAATCAGAACCCAGCAGGCGTAGAAGTGGAGAGGAAGGAGAAAACAAAAGAACGATAAAATAAAAGAAAGCTAGTGGGTTTTTCAAGGTAGGAAAATGAACCGCTGCCTCCTTGATTTCATGCTCGGCACGGTGTACTCCCGTCAGCTTGAGAGGGAAGCTCCCCTAACCGGGGTGCGCATCGAGCAGGCAATAGTGTAGGCGTGCGGTCTCCATTGGATACCCGGGAACAAAGAGCTGCTGGCCTGGTATCCATTTCTGCTGGAAAGGGACATATACCCCTCGACCCAGCAAGCCCAGCTGAAAAGGGAAGCCCCGCAATAAACGGCGAGGTGCCCAGCACCTGGTCCACGGTCCTCCCCTGAAACGAGGTCTCCTTGGCCTGCCATCACCCTGAGGCCTCCCCAATACCGGGTGTTCTTGCCAGGCAGTCATCTGGCCATTCAGCACACCTCACTTCTTAATCCGCAGACTGCTGCCGCTCCAGTCTCTTCTCCGTGGGCTGCAGCCGCCCCAGTCCCTGATCCACGGCCTGCCGCCGTCCCAGTCGCTGCTCCACTCACTGCTGCCACCCCAGTCGCTGCCCAGCTCACTGCTCCCGCCCCAGTCCCTGCTTCGCTCACTGCTGCCGCCCCAGTCCCTGCTTCGCTCACTGCTGCCGCCCCAGTCCCTGCTTCGCGGCCTGCTGCTGTCCAGAGGCTGACCCAGATATTTCTTGGGGGGATATGGATCCCCATACTGGTCCCTCCAAGGGGCCCCAAGCTGTAGGGGGTCCCCGAGGAGCCACTGAAGCCACCGTCACCTGAGTGGATAGAGGAGGAATTCCTGCTGCCACCCCTGGAAGGGTGGGATGACGAGCCCATGCCTCATCTTGTCCCCATGCCTCATCCGGCTCCCGTGGTGGGGCGGTCGCCTGCTCTCCACGCTCTGGCTCCAGGTCCTCTCCACGCTCTGGCTCCTGGTTCTCTCTACTCACTGGCTCTGGGCCTTTGGGGTGATTCTGTCATGCCCTCACGTTGCCAGACCTTGTTTAACCAGCTGATCACTGTTTACCCCCCGTGTGTTGCTTGTCCCTTTCTCCAAAAAAAACTCTGCCTCGTCTTGTGACTGTGATCATGCCACACATCTGTTCCTCACGCGGTAATTAGTCTCCGTATATGTACCCCCTGTGTTTCGTCAGTCCTTGTCGATCGTTTTCCCAATCTGGATGTTGCTTGTGATGTTGGTGAGTGCTTACGCTGTCTTGGAAAGTACCGTTTCTGTTTGCTGCCAAGTCAGCCTGTTATATTTTCGGTGATATGAAGGGCCGTCTAAAAACACTACTGTCTGCACTTGGGTTCTACTTATGCCTCATACCAACCTGTGACAGATATAGGCTAGTAAAATTCTACATATGAATCTCACTATCATTTTTCAATAGGAGATTCAGCATTCTTGTGTAGGCTATTTAATCAATGTTAATCTAAAATGTAAAACCAATTACCAGTTAAACAAATGTATAAGGCTACACATTAATGTCTTTATATTAGGAGAGAAAGAGAAACTAAATCATACACACATCTTATCCACTCTCTTTAAATTGTCTCTACTTATTCTACTGAAGATTAATATTTAAAAAAATCTATTAGGCTAAATAATTATTCATGAAAGGAAATACCAATGATATTCTTTACCTCTAGAGCTATGCAATGGCATTGAAATCAACTCGATAGTCCCACTATTTCACGGTCGGGAGTGGGGACCCAGGCGCGGATTGACGGGGTAGCGGGGAAGTAGCTGATCGGAGACCGGCAGAGAAGTCGGGGACAGGCGGTGGTTCGGTAAACGGGCGGTCGGAAGACGCACAGGCAGGTAACAGGCAGAGTAGTCAGGGACGGGCGGAAGGTCGAAACACAGGCTGGCGGCAAAAGTACAGGCGGGGAGCAGGCAGAGTAGTCGGGGACAAGCAACGAGTCGGTACACGGGTGATCAAAAGAAGAAGACTGGGAAGCGCTGGGAAGCGCATGTGAAATACGACCAATGATCCGGCAGGGAGAGAATGGCAGAGGACCGAGATATACAGGCGGTGATGGCACGATTGGGAACAGGTGCGTGAATGCGGAGAGGGAACATGTGCGTAAGGAGATGGGAAGCAGGTGTGTGAACTGTTCAGGAGCGCGCGGGCCTGCCTCCCCACGATCGTGGAGGCAGGGGCGTGACACACTAGAAACCACAGAGACCTGCAAAGATGTGCCATTCACGTAGCCAATTCATATTGGACCTAAACTTTTTGATAACTTTTTCACATCAACTCTATAACCTGTGAAATAATCATTCTATGTATCATTTCTTGTCGTCTTTTTCATATGTTAAGACATTCAATACAAACACATTAATTTAAACGATTGAAAACAAACAGATTCTGTAATTCATTCTTTTTTTGACTATTTTATATAGTTTGTCGATGACCCAGTAGATGAACTGATGCTCTGGCTGGATGGTGATGCTATGGAGGAGAATGTGTATGCTAACAGGGCCAATTTATATGCTAATAAGGACAAAGTGCATTCGGATCTGGCTGTTAATGTTCGTTTGAAAGGCTTGGCGGTTCCAATATTAACAGCCAATGTCTACTATGTAGCTAAATAACCTTGGTACTAGCTAGCTATGTACCTCATGAACAATAATTTTGGAAGAAAAGCAGCCATTCATCATGAGCGTCTTGTTGACATCTAACCTTCTGACTGAAATTGTGGTCAATTTCAATCAACACTGCAGGCGAGCGGAGCTAAAACCACAAATCATCTTTTGCATCACCTCTTCACACTGCTAACAGAACTTAATACTATTTTAAGACCTTTAAAAATACACAATAAGACAAATTAAGACTTTTTAAGACCTTTTATTCAGATAAATATTTACAAAGATCAGGGTGTTCGCTGGTCCTTAAAAAGTCTTACATTTATTTAAGCACTGTAGGTTGCATTCATAAAGATCATCATCAGCCATGTAAATAAATCAACCCATGCGTGCCTGCCTGCCTTAAGATTAATTTTTGTACAACTGCTATGGTCCCTATATTGAAGCCATATGTAATTACATGCCAGGCAATGGTTACATTTTTGATCATCAGTCCTGCTAATTAGAAGACTAGATAGTAGTACGTTATCAAGCAGTCAACAACTGTAAAGTAACATTAGGAGCCAGCTGGAAAGTCAGCATTGCACTGTAAAATGTCATATAAATAAAGCAATAAATGTCAACAGTCAACAAATCAATTTAAGGGTTTTCAAGTCAAATTTACCTTTATAAAGTAATCATAATTAAATGAGACATAAAGCTCTATGCATCAGTGTAGGAAATGATCAGGGTTCATTAGCTTTTACAGCAGGATTGTGTTATGTCATTATACAAATTAACATTTTAAACGCTATGACATTGAATAGAAAATGTATTGCCAATTTAAAATCTAGCTGGCTGTCTGGCTTGTATATTTCACTGTATGTTAATAATATCCCAGTTAGCCCTTGCATAGACAAGCCAGATACATTCAATGATTTTAGTGGATGTTAGGGTTGGAGTTGCAGCTTTGGTCCTAGACGGAGTCGTATTTTTAATCCAATCCAACAATAATAAACTCGATTTAAATAATCAATTAATGTATTCAACTTCAGATCATGTTTAAAACCCCTTCGATATTAATGGTCTAATTTCTGCCATAACTGTCCTCCCAACACAACTAAACAGTGCTGACTGTCATTTAAACCGGTGCATGCAAGCGAGTCAAGAATGAAATATGACAGAAACTACAACACATTGAAAAGGTATGGTAATAACTGTGGTTTGGGCGCTTTTGTTTTTTCAAAAAGGGGGGTGTATCCGTTAAAAAATATGGGGCCCTGGTAAAACAAAACCCTGCTCTGCTATTTTAATTATTCAGAGGTATACTGTACACACAATAATCCCAATTAATTATGTAAAATGTTATGTGTAATAACAACATAGATTTCCATGCTAGTGAGTCACACCAAAGATTTGAAGGCTCGCCCTGAAATAGGGTCAGGCCTGATCTGCTGAGGAGCGACGGACTTCATCCTAGCTGGAGTGGTGCTCTTCTTTTATCTAGAAACATTGACAGGAGTTTCACTCCTCTAGCCTCACCATGAGATAGGGTGCAGGACAGGCTGCAGGCTGTTAGCCAGCCTGCTAGCATAGTGGAGTCTGCCGATAGCATAGCCAGAGTAGTTAGTACAGCGTTGCCTATTGTGACTGTGACTCATTCCAGGCGGAGAAACGTTTAACAAGGAAGCGCTAACAATAGCAACCTTATTAGGATAAAACCTTCCTCCACCTTGGTCACAAATAAGAATGACTATATTACCTCGTGTCTCAAAATGGGACTCCTAAATGTTAATCTCTGATCATAAACTTGATGTTATTGGATTATGTAAAACATGGCTGAAGCCTGATGAATTTACTGCCCTAAATGAGGCCTCTCCTACTGGCTATATTAGTAATCATATCCCCCGTGCATCCTGAAAAGGAGGGGGTGTTGCTAATATCTACGACAGTAAATATAAATTTACTCTTAAACACATCACTGGTTTTCATTCTTGTGAAGTCTTGCTCATGAAAGTTAACCAAGCTGATAAATCGTTTTACATAGACACTATTTAGAGGCCGCCCGGGCCATATACAATATTCCTCAACGAGTTTCAAGAATTCTGGTCTAACCTTGTAGTTATGGCAGATAGTATTCAAATTTTGGCGATTTCAATATTCATATGGAAATGTCAAACGACCCTCTTCAAAAAGCATTTGAAGCGATATTTGACTCAATGGGTTTTATCCAACATGTGTCCGGCCCAACACACAGCCACAATCATACCTTAGATTAAGTCCTGTCAAGAGAAAATGATATTTTAGATCGAATAATTTCCCCTGTAAAACCTGGAATGTCAGATCACTGTCTTATTACATTTACCACTCGCTCCGCAAAAAAAGAATTCCACTCGCTCAAAAGCCGCACTATAAATTCTCGGACTACAAATAGATTTCTTGATATTCTTCCAAGCTTGCGCATCAGTGACAAAGAAAATAAATCTGCAAACGATCTAATCCAGGATCTGAACTCAACACTGTGAAATACTTTAGAGATGGTTGCACCACTTAAAACAAAAGAGTTACGGAACAAGACACTTGCTCCCTGGTACACAGAAAATACTAAAGCACTAAAGCAAGCCTCCAGAAAATTGGAAGTATTCAGACTAGCCTGGATAGACAGCACACTTAAATACTGAAAAGCACTCACATCTGCTCGATCAGCGTATTTCTCCAACCTGATTGAGGTGAACAAAAACAATCCCGAATTTCTCTTTGATACAGTTGCAAAGTTAACTTAAAAGCTACGCTCAACAAGTGAAGTGGGTCTTCACTTTAGCTGTAATGAATACATGAACTTTTTTGATGAAAAGATCATCACCATTAGAAAACAAATAACAGACTCCTCAAATAATTACAGTCCCCAATATCTTAGTTGTCCTGAGAATGTCCTGAACCTACGTAAACAGGTGTCAATGGGGATACTGGAACTTTTTGATCCCATATCGCTTGACACATTCACAACATTTGTAATGAGCTCTAAACCCACAAATTGTCAACTAGACCCAATTCCAACTAAATTACTCAAGGAGCTATTTTCGGTGCAAGATCAGCCAATGTTGAAAATAATAAATTGCTCACTTTCCTCCGGATGTGTACCAAACTCACAAAAAATTGCTTTTAAAAAATAAAATCTGTATCCAGACACTTTAAACAACTATAGGCCAATATCAAACCTCCCATTCCTCTCCAAAATCTTTGAAAAAATTGTTTCCCAACAACTGAACGCTTTCCTGAAGACAAATAACACTTATGAAATGCTCCAGTCCGGTTTCAGACCCCATCATAGTACTGAGACTGCACTTGTGAAGGTAACAAATTACCTTCTAATGGCTTCAGACAAAGGTTCCGCATCCGTCCTGTTGCTTCTTGATCTTAGTGCTGCTTTTGACACTATTGATCTCTCCCTTCTCTTAAAAAGACTGGAAACCCATATTGGGCTATGTGGGAATGTTCTAGCCTGGTTTAAATCTTATTTATCTAAAAGATATCATTTCGTATGTGTGGATGGTATATCCTTGGACAAAACAAAAGTGTGTTTTGGTGTTCCTCAAGGCTCGGTCCTGGGCCCTTTATTGTTCTCAATATATATGCTGCCTCTTGGAGATGTAATCCGAAATCATAATGTCAACTTTCACTGCTATGCTGATGATACACAGTTATATATTTCGATGAAGCATGGAGAAACCCTCAAATTAGCTACTTTGGAAGCATGTGTTTCAGACATTAGGAAGTGGAAGACTGAGAACTTCCTGCTTTTAAACTCAAGAAAAACCGAAATGCTTGTTTTAGGACCCAAGAAACAAAGACTCTTATTGGCAGATCTCACTGTGAACCTCGATGGCTGCATGGTAGTATCCCAAAAAACTGTAAGAAATCTCGGCGTAACCGTTGACCCTGACCTCTCCTTTGATGAACATATAAAATATATCTCAAGAGTTGCTTATCTTCATCTTCGAAACATTGCAAAAATCTGAAACTTTCTATCAAAAACGTTACATCAAGTTTAGATTGCTGCAATGCTCTTTTTTCCGGCTACCCTGATAAATAAATAAAAAAACTTAAATTAGTGCTGCACACTGCTGCTGGAATCCTAACTAGAACAAAAAAGGTGAACACATTACTCCAGTACTAGCCTCTTTACATTGGCTGCCTGTTAGGGTTAGGGCTGATTTTAAGGTTTTATTGTTAACCTATAAATCAATTCATGGACTTGCTCCTACTTACCTCGCTGAAATGATCCAGCCATACATACCTGCACGTAACCTTAGATCACAAGATGCAGGCCTTTTAACTGTACATAACATTTCTAAACAAACAACCGGAGGCATGGCTTTCTCTCATAGAGCTCCAATACTTTAGAAATGCAGACCTTCATGCGTCTACTAAAGACTCATCTCTTCAGCCTGGTCTATGATTAAGTTTAGTCTGGCCCAGGGGCGTGAAGGTGACCAGAAAGGCCCGATACTGTCCACCCTTGCGGTCTTGCCAGGTGGGCTCTCATTGCCACTGGGATGCCCTCCCTCCAATGCCATTCGGGTGTGGAGTCACTGGCTTGTTTTTGTCTCTCTGTTGAGCACTTGTGCAATTGGGCTGTGCTCTGCTGGCAATACTCAGCCCTCATTCAGGATGGTTGCGGTTGGTGGGCGTCCATTTGGTGGATGCTTGGCAATGTGGGTGGATTGATTTCCTGCCTATTGGGCCCTGTCCGGGGCCTCCTCCGGATAGGGCCACTGTGTCACTGGACCCCCCCTGTCTCAGCCCCATTGTCTTACTTTGCTATATTATTGTGCTGGGGGAGTAGGGTCTAAATTTGCCCTGTTTTCTGTCATTTTAAACTTAGGAGGACATGAGATCTCAACCCACACCTGCGGAGTACCAGGTTGACTCATTGCTGTCCCTGTCCAGAGTCTGGTTGTGTTGCAGATCAGGAAAATGCCTGAGAATTTCAGCTGCCACTCTGCTGACCCCCCTCCCCCTGTCCTTGTCCATCCGGTTATGCCTCCGATCTGGACGAGATTTAAATAGACTCCGGGCTTAGCTCACATGCATTGAACTATTCAAATTTGGAGTCTTAATATGTTCACCCGGCACAGCCAGAAGAGGACTGGCCACCCCTTGGAGCCTGGTTCCTCTCTAGGTTTCTTCTTAAATTTGGCCCTCTTAGGGAGTTTTTCCTAGCCACTGAAGTTCATCACCATTTTTGTTTGCTCCCTTGGGTTTAAGGCCGGGTGTTTTGTGAAAGCACTTTGTGACAACTGCTGATGTAAAAAGGGCTTTAAAATAAATTTGATTGATTGTTTGATTGATTGATTGAAGGCACCCCACAACAAACGACACTCTCAATTTTCAGCAGACACCCTTCTTGTATAAGACTGAATTTAATTAAGTAACATAGGTACTTACATTCAGAGAGTTAATTTGTGTTAGTGTGATCTTAATGATTAAGGACTGCTTACCATGGGGCCTGGGGGTCCATGGGGCCCGGGTGCTCCTGGTTGGCCAATTAACTGCAGGTGAAAGCAAGACAATAGATACAGATGAAACTAATAAACTTTTTTTAATTTTTTTAATTTTTTATAATCTCAATGGGTTCTTTAGCTGTCCCTATAGAATTACCATACGTAAGGAGGCTTATTGCTTCTAGTTAAAAAAGATTGTTCCATGCATGTACAATAGTTTTTTCATAGGATTCTGCATGGGTACTGCCAACGAACACTTTTGCAATATTCTTTCACATACTAGAACTTTTGGTCAAATTTTTCTCATTTTGGAAACTGTAGTCTGAAAGTACTTCTTTGATGCTTTTTGGTATCTTAAGTAAATGCATTGCTCTACATGAATGTGAATACATTTGTATGTTCATCTTAAGATAACTTACAGAGGGCCCTTGAGGACCGGGAGGACCAGCATCCCCTTTATCTCCTTTAAATCCATTGATGCCCTGGAAAACAGGACATATGTCATATATAATTACACATTTTTCAATAATACTGTCGTACAAAATACAACTCCCTTTCCCAAAAAAGTTGTGATACTGCGTAAAATGTAAATAAAAACTCAATGCAATGATGCGTAAATCATTAAAAACCTATAATCAATAGAAAATTGTACAAAGACAAAATATCAAATGTAAAAACTTTAACTGACATTTTATTTTTTATAACATATGCCCTCTTTAAATTTTATGAAACATTTTGGGACAGCCAACAAAAGACTGGAAAAGTTGTGTAATGCTAAAAAACAAAACCTGGTGGAATATCACACAAATTATTAGAAACAAGTCAGTAACACAAGTGGGTATTTAAAGATCATTCCAGAGAGACTAGGCCTGTAAGAAGTGAGGATGGTGAGGGGTTCACCACTCTGTGCAAGACCACTTAGGTAAATAGTGAAACAATTTAAAGAGGATTGGGACCATCCGGCTTCTTATTAGTGCACAGTTTAAAGGCCAGCATCCATGATAGAATGGGAGTGCATTAGTGAACATGGCATGGGTGACATGCATATCTGTGAATGCACAATTAATGCTGAACAATATATACATGTTTTGGAGCAAAATATGGTGTCATCCAGATGACATAATGACGACATAATTTTTGCTTATTTCAGCAAGACACTGCCAAACCACATTCTGCACGTATTACAACAGTGTGGCTCCATAGTCTGGGTGATAAACTGGCCTGCCTGAAGTCCAGAACTGTCGCCAAATGTTTTCAATTATGAAACAGAAAATACGACAAAAGAGGCCTCAAACTGTTGAGAAGCTGAAATCCTAGAGTTGTGCTCATTAGTTTGTATACCCTGGCAGAAACTGTGAAATGTTTTCATTGATTTTGAAAATATTACTGATGGTGCAAAAAACTATTTTATTTAACGATAGTTATCAAATGACGCCATGTATTATCACATAGTTGTTTGGCTTCTTTTTAAATCATAATGAAAACAGAAATCAACCAAATGGCCCTGGTCAAAAGTTTACATACCCCATATTTGGCCCATAAGGTGCCACACCTGTGGCTTTTTAAATTGCAATTAGTGTCTGTGTATAGTCAATGAGTTTGTTAGCTCACACATGGATGCACTGAGCAGGCTAAATACTGAGCCATGGTGAGTAGAAAATAACTCAAAAGACCTGCAAAAAATGAAAAATTGAACTTTATAAAGATGGAAACATATATAAAAAGACTTGCAATTGGTAGTCATTACTGTTCAATCACTTATTAAAAAGTAGAACATTTATATACCAAGCCAAGGTCTGGTAGAAAAAGAAAGATTTCAGGCAGAAGAATTGTTTGGGATACAAAGTAAAATGCACAGATAACCTAAGCAGAAATACAGACTACTCTGGAAAAAGACAGTGTTGTTGTATAAGGAGCACAATATGACGATACTTGAAAAAAATTCGAGCTGTATGCTCGAGTTGTCAGAAAGATGCCTTTACTGCAACAATGCCACAAAAAAGCCTGGTTACAATATGCCTGACAACACCTTGACACGCCTCACAGCTTCTGGCACACTGTAATTTGGAGTGACGAAACGAAAATAGAGCTTTATGGTCGCACCCATAACCACTATGTTTGGAGAGGGGACAACAAGGTCTATAGTAAATAGAATGCCATCCCCACTGTGAAGCATGGTGGTGGCTAACTTATGTTTTCGGGATGTTGTGAGCTGTCAATGCACAGGGAATCTTGTGAAAATTTATGGCAAGATGAATGCAGCCTGATATCAGAAAATACTGGCAAAAAATGTGCATTCTTCTGCGCAAAAGAATGGGATGCTCTTGGACCAACTAGCATGACAACGACCCTAAGCACAAGGCCAAATTAACCCTCCAGTGGTTACAGTAGAAAAAAGTGAAGGTTTGGAGTGGCAATCAGTCTCCTGACCTTAATATCATTGAGCCACTCTGGGGAGATCTCATGGACAACTATTGCAAAAGACTGAACACTGTCATACACAGTTTTAAGAACTAAGGGTATGCATACTTTTGAACAGGGGTCAGCTAATATTTTGCTGGATCACGTAAGCGGAGCTGGCCTAGAAGAGCAAATCTCTCTTACTGACTGATTGAGTGAGTGGGTGGGTGAGAGAGTGACTGACTGACTGATTGACTACCCCTTGTTAAATAGCGTAGTGGTTAGAGATGCAGACTACAAAACAAAATGTCCCATGTTTGACTCCTGTCACAGTCAAAACACATTATGCCTCAGGATTTGTTCAGGTCAGACAAAAGCTTAGCTAGCTACAACCTTCAGTAGCTATGTAATAGGAAGCCTAAAAGTAAATAGTTCTGATGGATATCAGGATTTGTTCAGGATAGACAAACATTTAATTGGCTACAAGATTCTCTCATCTTTTCACCTATATTGATACAATAGCAATGTAATTTGCCTAAAATGGAACTGTTTACTGTTATATTGTGACTATTTCAGGTGGATTTTTAAATGATGCCTTGTTCAAGAAGACAACATTTTTGTCTTTGACGAAAGAGTCTGTTATCGTCCCCTATATTGATACAGTAGTTATTTTATCAATGTCATTCACAAATGGCTAATAATCTTTTAAAACGGCCAGTGGCAAAAGTCATACAGTTCATAGAATCTGTTTGTGGTGGAGGTAAACTTTATAAGAAATGTTACTAAGTTTAACCCAATGGTTAATGTTGTCTAACAAAATATTCAAACATGGCGTGATGTTAATGTGTGATATAATTATATAATATCAAGAGATTATACTGACACCTGGCCAGTGTGTAGCTCTGGTGTGATGGTTACGGACACAGCCTTTCATGCGGGGAACCCGGGTTGGAATCTTGGGAGGGAAACAACGATTAACACTTTTTATTTGCGGACTGGCTGAACAAGGCTTGCCTGGTTCCTTGTCTCTTTGTTGCTATGTTTTGTTTTATGATTGTTAGAAATCAGCCATGTCGTACAGTGGTAGTAATAATAACTTGCGTACCCGGTTGTGAAGGGAGAGAGTAATTCAATTGTTTATTGCAGCATACTGATAGTCTATTAGCACATGATGTTACAGGCTCAATTCTTTCTCTGCTGTCCATGCCCTCTACTCTCTGTAATGGGGGCTAACCAGCTGTTATATATATTGATTGGCGTGTTTACCTAGCAAAGCCAAGACAGTAACCCCCATGCCAACTGGTCAATGTAGACATTCCTGTGGTTACCAGAGGGGAACCTACAGGGAGAAACTAAACAGAGAGTTTTCCTGTTATTCCCCTATCTAGGCACATTCGCTTCTAATGAAACGTACATTCATATTTTAGTTGTTAATGCTCAGATCCTACACGATTGTGCCATTTAGTTATGACCTACAGTTGAATGTGAATCCCATAAGAAATAAAGACATGTGCTTAGGCTGGTTGTCATGCCCACGCCTCCACGAGCCCGCAGAGGCGGGCACTCACATCCCTGAGCTGCCAGCGCGCACCTTACACCTGTTCCCAATAACCACTCATAAACCTAGTTCCTCTTTCCTCTTCACCAACCGTATTTATCCAACTCCCTGTCACTTCTTTCCTGCCGGATCAATGGTTTATGCACGCATACCACATCTCGCACTCTACTTGTCCCAACTTCCCGTGTACCGAACCCTCGCCCGTCCTTGACTATTCTGTTTACGCCCTGCCTGTACGACCGTGCTCTGCCTATGTTCTGATTCCCAACCTGTCCCCAACAACTCTGCTTGCTCCCTGCCTGTACCTCTGTCGCCCGCCCGTCTACCGACCTACCGTCCATCCCCGACTACTCTGTCTGCTACTCGCCTATGCTTTCGTTATGTGAGACGCCTGACTGCCCGTGCCCGACTCCGCTGTCTGCCACAGTCCCGTTCCTCCCTAGTCGGCACTTGGATCCTTACCTGCAGTCCTAACACTGCTTACACATGTTTTCTTTACAGTTGATACAGATATTATCAATTTTCTAAGGGTATGCAAAAACCGTATATCTATAAAGAATGGGAATGAATTTCACTTTCAAAACTAAAGCAATGGGTCCCCCCAATTCCAAACCGCTTACAGAGTATTGTTAAAAGAAGTAATGCAACACTGTGATAAATATACCCGGGTCCCAACGTTCTTTTAATGTGTTCCTGGCTTCATATTTAAAATGGGCATGTATTTTTCCAAAATCAGTAATAGTTCTCAGATTCAACATTTGATTTGTTGTCTTTGTATTATATGGAGTGAAATACAGTGATACATGATTTGCAAATCATTGCACTCTTACCTTTGCATTTTAGGCAGTGCCACAACTTTTTTGGAAACAGGGTTGTAGAATGGCTGTAGTAATCAAAGCTATTGAGTCATTAAATAATCAGATATTTCTTACTGGTGTCAAGAATAATATATACAGTGGGGAGAACAAGTATTTGATACACTGCTAATTTTGCAGGTTTTCCTACTTACAAAGCATGTAGAGGTCTGTAATTTTTATTATAGATACACTTCAACTGTGAGAGACGGAATCTCAAACATCCAGAAAATCACATTCTATGATTTTTAAATGATTAATTTGCATTTTATTGCATGACATAAGTATTTGAACCATCAGAAAAGCAGAACTTAACGTTTGGTACAGAAACCTTTGTTTGCAGTTACAGAGATCATACGTGTTCTGTAGTTCTCGACCAGGTTTGCAAACACTGCTGCAGGGATTTTGGCCCACTCCTCCATACAGATCTTCTCCAGATCCTTCAGGTTTCTGGGCTGTAGCTTGGCAATACGGACTTTCAGCTCCCTCCAAAGATTTTCTATTGGGTTCAGGCCTGGAGACTGGCTAGGCCACTCCAGGACCTTGAGATGCTTCTTACAGAGCCACTCCTTAGTCGCCCTGGCTGTATGTTTTGGGTCGTTGTTATGCTGGAAGACCCAGCCACGACCCGTCTTCAATTCTCTTTCTGAGGGAAGGAGGTTTTTGTCCAAGATCTTGCGACACATGGCCCCATCCTTCCTCCCCTCAATACAGTGCAGTCGTCCTGTTTCCTTTGCAGAAAAGCATCCCCAAAGAATGATGTTTCCACCTCCATGCTTCACAGTTGGGATGGTGTTCTTGGGGTCTCATCCTTCTTCTTTCTCCAAACATGGCGAGTGGAGTTTAGACCACAAAGCTCTATTTTTGTCTCATCAGACCACATTACCTTCTCCCATTCCTTTTCTGGATCATCCAGATGGTCAATGGCAAACTTCAGACGGGCCTGGACATGCGCGGGCTTGAGCAGGAGGACATTGCGTGCACTGCAAGATTTTAATCCTTGAAGGCATAGGGTGTTACTGCTTCAAGTGTTAGAGACGGAATCTAAAACAAAAATCCAGAAAATCACATTGTATGATTTTTAAATAATTAATTAGCATTTTTTTCCATGACATAAGTATTTGATCACCTACCAACCAGCAAGAATTCCTGCTCTCACAGACCTGTTAGTTTGTCTTTTAGAAGCCTTCCTGTTCTCCACTCATTACCTGTATTAACTGCAACTGTTTGAAATCGTTATCTGTATTAACGACACCTGTCCACACAATCAGACAGACTCCAAACTCTCCACAATGTCCAAGGCCAGGGAGCTGTGTAAGGACATCAGGGATAAAATTGTTGACCTGCACAAGGCTGGGATGGGCTACTGGAATATAGAAAAGCAGCTTGGCAACAACTGTTGGCGCAATTCTTAGAAAATGGAAGAAGTTCAAGATGGTCAATCTCCCTCTGTCTGGGGCTCAATGCAAGATCTTACCTCGTGGGGCATCAATGATCATGAGGAAGGTGAGGGATTAGCCCAGAGCTACACGGCAGGGCCTGGTCAATGACCTGAAGAGAGCTGGAACAACAGTCTCAAAGAAAACCATTAGTAACACATTACACCCTCATGGTTTAAAATCCTGCAGCACACGCAAGGTTCCCCACTAAGGAGTGGCTCCATAAGAAGCATCTCAAGGTCCTGGAGTGGCCTAGCCAGTCTCCAGAACTGAACCCAATAGAAAATCTTTGGAGGGAGCAGGAAGTCCGTATTGCCCAGCCACAGCCCCGAAACCTGAAGGATCCGGAGAATGTCTGTGTGGAGGAGTCGGACAAAATTCCTGCTGCAGTGTGTGCATACCTGGTCAAGAACTACAGAACACGTATGATCTCTGTAATTGTAAACAAAGTTTTCTGTACCAATTATTAAGTTCTGCTTTTCTGATGTATGAAATACATGTCATGCAATAAAATGCAAATTCATTATTTAAAATTCATAGAATGTGATTTTCTGGATTTTTGTTTTAGATTCCGTCTCTCACAGTTGAAGTGTACCTATGATAGAAATTACAAACCTCTACATGCTTTGTAAGTAAGAAAACCTGCAAAATCAGCAGTGTATCAAATACTTGTTCTCCCCACTGTATATGTACATATATATTAAGGTTAGTTAGTGGACTCTTACTGGTAATCCAGGTAAACCAACAGATCCTTTACTTCCAGAAGTACCAGGAATTCCCATATCTCCTTTGGAACCTTTGAAACCCTGCGTGTAAGGCAGAGAAATCAGTGTTAATAATTAAAAAGTTATTGCAGGAGTTTTGAACTCCGTTCCAAAAGGGACCTGTTTTTATGGGTTTTCAGTTCTGTCTTGTAGTTCATTTATCCATTTAGGTCAATAAGAGTTGCATTGTAAAATGTTAATGCTAATGTTGAATTTTAAATAATGTTTTTTTCATGGACTTGCAGTGCACCGTCCAGTTTGTTCTTTTACAACCCCAGTTGAACCAGCTAATTATTAGAATTACATGTACTGTATTAGGTATCCAGAAGTAAAGTTAGAGAGCATGTCCTCTATTTTTACTAACCATGTCTACTTACCTTTTCACCATCCAGTCCAGGGAGACCAGGCATGCCTTGATCTCCCTAAACCAGAAAAAAATGGCAAATGTGGTAGCAAATGCATGGAAAATAATTTACAATAATTTATTGTGAAAACATTTAAGAATGCATTTCCCTTCATATTTAGATCATGATTTCCAAAATAAAAATTAGAAATTATTCAAAAAGGACTGTTCTTGCTATAGCTCCGATAACAGCAAGTTATAGTTGTATTCACCTTAATTCCTGCTGGTCCAGCTGGTCCAGGCAGCCCAGGGGGACCCTATATTCACAAGAGAAAGATGTTTTTGTCATTTTAATCATATACAGATGTAGTAGTGACTATAGGATAGTCAATGACAGAATGACAGAATGAAAAAGAAAATCAAACTGATCACAAATATTTACTAATTTAGAAGAGCCACAACCACACGTTAGAATCACATGAGAATAAATATGACACAACAATGACGAGAAATTGTTAGTTGGGTATTTGAAAGGGTGTGCACAAGAGGGACATGACACAGTCATGATACTGTCACATCCATGATATGACACATGAAGGAATCATTATGAATATATATGAATGTTGTCAGTAGGTGTCATTTTTTACACAAGGTTGACATTATTTGGGATGTTATGACAACTTGACATAACAGAGACAACATGACCTGTCAGTGTCTTTGTAATGACAATTTGACAGTAACCAAGGCAAACTTGAAGAAACTATTCATCCAGTATTCTGCCATAACTCCTGAGTCACTGAAGAGTCACCTCAAAATGATAGAGTGGCACCACTGGTTAGCCATTTGCCATTATAATAGTGTCTTGGGCAGACTTTTCCATAATGTGAAAAAACAAGTCAATATAATATCAGTGTTTTTTGCAAGAACACACATTTTGTACTGTCAATTTGTTACTGTTGATGCAGGACATGTATTCAAACAACTAGTGGTTTGCATGAACAATGGGCTAAGTAATATAAATTATTCAAGACATGACATACATAATCAAATTTGTTAATACGTATGATTAGAGTGCGGTACCCATAATTAATGAGAAAGACTGGCTACTTGGATCTTCAAATAGGTCTGACGCATACAAAATTTATGGTTGCATTTGGAGTTGATATTGAATTTTGAAGGATAATTTATATTGAAGGACACTTACTACGGTTGGCCTATAGGGGGCATTTTGAAATGGTCGGGTTGCGTTGGAATTGTTAATGATCAAAACACCTGTGCATTCTTGTTACTCTTCAAGGAAAGACCATGTCTTGCTCATAATTTATCCTGTTTTCTTTGTCGGTAAAGTACAAAAGTACATTGGACATATTGATACAGTTTGATAACTTGCCTGTTGAAGTGTATGTAGTGGTTAGGAAAAGCATGGTAATTAAATAACTATGACAGACAGAAAACCAATGTGGCATGTACAAAACCATGATGGTGGTGCATTACTTTGAAGAAAACTAATTTGTAACTGTATTGAATATTTTATTTCCCGCATACAACACTCCTGACAATATCCCTACGTAAATTGAATTTTGTTACTGTATTGTTTAGGAACTTTGCAATTGTTGTACTGTAAGGGTTAGCAATTAGCTGGTTCCTTGTTCCTTGTTGTTACCTGGCTTCGGTTGGTTATTAGCCGGCTCCAGTTAGCTGTATGCTTGCTCCATCCAAATGTTTGTTAGTTCCGATAAGCACTTTGCTAACTTGCTCAGCAATGGTTCTATTTGTGTTAACATTAAGGAAATTTGTTAAACTATCACTATCCAGCCTACTTCATACATTTGTTTTTCAATGTGATGATATTATGAAAAGTTTATATTACTTAGGCTATTGTTCATGCAAACAACTAGGTACTGTACATTAATGTATGTCCTGTATCAACCTTAAGAAATGACAGTACAACCTGTGTGTTTTTGCAAAAACAAATGACAATACACTTTCAATAAAGAAAATCTCTTGCTTTTCTTAATGTATTTAAAATAATTTGACAGACTTAATTACATCTTTATGACAGGATTTGACATAATGGCATCGTTATGAAAAGTCCAAATTGTACCACTGTAGTAGATATCAAGGAAACTATGAATTACACATTTATAAAGGCCTTATGACAGCCAGTGTCAAAGTCAACCACATATAACAGTTGTATTTAATGCTAACACATAAAGCTAACTAGTTTCTTCAAGTTTGATAATCAGGCCTGCCATGACATGTTTATATCAGGTATGTTTCTGACTAAATGCACCACAGCATGGTTTGGCAGTTGCTCTGTAGCTGACCGGAAGGTCCTGCAACAGGTGGTGGAAACCGCCCAGCACAGCACTGGTACTCCTACCATTTTACTTGTCTACCTTGGGAACCTCATTGCTGCTATTCCTGCATTTCAGTTGCAGAAACGACCCTACTTCTTCGATTTCATTACTGTACTTGTTCTATTACAATAAAGTTTAATCTAATCAAATCAAATGTTGTCGTGGTTGATGTCAAGTTGTCATAACAATGAAATTACAAACAATGTCAACCTTGCATAAAAAATGACATAATTGATTGAATGACACCTAATGATCACATAAATTTTCATAATGATTCCTTCATGTGTCATGTCGGGGTTATGACAGTATAATGACAATGTCATGTCACTCTTATGCTCAACCCTTCAAATAAAGTGTCACTGTTAGTTCTTGTGTTTTTACCTCTAGGCACTAGAAAGCTTTCACATTGTAATGCAAATGTTTCTCATTGTAATGCAAATGTTTCATATTGTAATGCAATGTTTCACATTGTAAATGCTTCATGTAAAGGAGTGGGCATGAAACTAACTGCACTCATAAAACTGTTAAAAAGGGCAGTGTAATGACATGTGTTTTGGAAGGTGCCGTGTTGTCTGGTGTCTCAACTCAGTGGGACATCCTAATCTCACACCAATGGGCCTATTTGCTTCCTGAAAGGAACGGAGGTCAAAGTAGCCCCACCCGCTCATACGAACCAAGTGTGAGGACAAGTCAATAAAGTAGAAATATGACATTTGTTGGATTACTGATGTTTGGTCTTTAAATGTGTGTCTTATAGACGGATAAACTATCCAACAGGTTTCAATGCTGTACATGTTGTGTTACAGGTAAATGTTTACTGGATGAAGAATCCTACAAGACCAAGTGTTTAGCTTTGGAAGGTGCTTATTGAATATATGTAAATGTTTAAATGCCAGTTTCTTTGTTTTCATTGTTTTAGCCAAGGTGAGATGATCCTATTGTAGATGCAATGGGGGAGTTTGGAATCGATCAGTCTGGGTGGAATGAATAGGGAAGTTTGACTTGGTTCTTGAGTCTATCTTTCACAGAAGCTCCTAGCATACCTTTGAGAGGAAGTAGGCTTGAGAAACTTAACACAACACAGATGTGCTGACTAACTCTGAAAAACGGACATAACATTGACTAGTCATCCCTGAGTTGTGGGTTTTGTAACATTTTGTGTAGCCCCAGGAACACATGCCATTTTACTGTGATAAACAACTTATATTTTATGGGCGCTTATGATATAGGCACATACGTAACTGATACAGTGGGAGAACAAGTATTTGATACACTGCTGATTTAGCAGGTTTTCCTACTTACAAAGCATTTAGAAGTATGTAGGAATCTAAAACAAAAATCACGAAAATCACATTGTCTGAAATTTAAATAATTAATTTGCATTTTAGTGCATCACGTAAGTATTTGATACATCAGGAAAGCAGAACTTAATATTTGGTTCAGAAACCTTTGTTTGCAGTTACAGAGATCATACATGTCCCGTAGTTCTTGACCAGGTATGCACACACTGCAGCAGGGATTTTGGCCCACTCCTCCATACAGACCTTCTCCAGATCCTTCAGGTTTCGGGGCTGTGGCTGCACAATATGGACTTTCAGCTCCCTCCAAAGATTTTCTATTGGGTTCAGGTCTGGAGACAGGCTAGGCCACTCCAGGACCTTGAGATGCTTCTTATGGAGCCACTCCTAGCGTGCGCTGCAGGATTTTAATCCATGACGGCGTAATGTGTTACTAATGGTTTTCTTTGAGACTGTGGTTCCAGCTCTCTTCAGGTCATTGACCAGGCCCTGCCGTGTAGCTCTGGGCTAATCTCTCACCTTCCTCATGATCATTGCTGCCCCACGAGGTGAGATCTTGCATGGAGCCCCAGACCGAGGGAGATTGACTGTCATCTTGAACTTCTCCCATTTGCTAAGAATTGCGCCAACAATTGTTGCCTTCTCACCAAGCTACCTGTAGCCCATCCCATCCTTATGCAGATCTACAATTTTATCCCTGATGTCCTTACACGGCTCTCTGGTCTTGGCCATTGTGGAGAGGTTGGAGTTTGTTTGATTGACTGTGTGGACAGGTGTCTTTTATACAGGTAATAAATGGAGAACAAGAGGGCTTCTTAATGAAAAACTAACAGGTCTGTGAGAGCCAGAATTCTTACTGGTTGGTAGGTGATCAAATACTTATGTCATGTAATAAAATGCTAATTAATTATTTAAAAATAATACAATGTGATTTTCTGGATTTTTGTTTTAGATTCCGTCTCTCACCGTTCTAGTGTACCTATGGAAAACATTACAGACCTCTACATGCTTTGTATGTTGGAAAACCTGCAAAATCAGCAGTGTATCAAATACTTGTTCCCCCTACTGTATAGGCACTTACGTAAATCGATGTGTCCAGACTGATCATCCCTGAGTTCTGTGTTGCTACACAATCCCTTGTTCTCTGTACTTGACTGATGAGGAGCATTGTGGATAACGTAGGTTGTGAAACATGATCTTTTAAATGTTTGGCTTGTGATGAAAAATGTGCTACCTTTTCTAAGAACTTCCAGAATATCATGTTCATGATTGCGTATGCTTACAAACAATATGGAGTCTGATTATTAGATATTAAATGATCACGTCATGGTCATAGATTCTTATTTTGCACCAATTCTCCTATCTGTCTACTCAGTTACATTTAAAGGGGTTTAACTTTATTCCCCTACACTACAAAAGCAACTATACAAAGTACAAATTCAATAGCAATGTATACGGCAATGGATCTACAGCCTTTTCAAATATATGCCAGGGTGTAAATAGTATTATTAAAATAGGCTGCATATAGTTGCCAACAATTACAATAACAATGTAACATATTTTTGGATGTGTCCTATCTCAGAGTAATTCATGTTTGAGGCTATATTTAAATGTTCTATATTTTTGTTATAGTGATGGTGAGGTGATGGACAGCTCCGTCATTCCCCGCTCTTCCCTACTTCCCAATGGTCACAAACTAATCCCGGTCTGCTTCATTTGTCTTGTCCCCAATTGTCTCACACACCAGGTCCCAATTAGGTCATTAGTATGTGTTTAAATGTTTCTCCTCTGCTCCCCTCATTTGTCCATCATTGTTCCATGTTACAATGTGTTCCGAAGTTTAGTGGTGAGTTTCGTTGTGTTTGTTTTCCTTCAGTGTTATTCTCAAGTGCTCTGTTTTTTCTGTTCTTTTGTGTTTTGAATAAAAGACATCACCGACTGCCTCTCTTGCCTTCGCCTGGTCCGTTCGCTCCACAACATCACGGTCATTACAGTTATTTTTACATTCTATTTATTAAATAGAAGTAATTTGAATAAAAAGCAAGTGTTTTCTATTTATAAAATAGGGCCAATAGTCTTTAACAGCAGTGAAGTCAGAAGAATGAAAAATAGAGTAGAATCGTGACCTAAAAATTTAAAGCCAAGTCGAATCAAAGATTTCGAGAATCATTACACCCCTAGTCTTTAGAAGAGTTGGATGTTTGAAAGCATAGATGTGCTCTTAGGCATCAGAGAACTCTGGAAACCAGCATTTTGCTAAAAGCACTTTTAAACAATTTACTAACTAGGCTAACTACAAAGAATATCACACAGCAAACTCTCACAATACCTACCTCAGTAATCTCACAATGTCTCTCTGTCTGGATCTTTCCAAGCACTAAAACATGTTGGTATTACCACCTTGTTTTCAAAAGCTGAGACAGTGAGGTGTCTGACACTCAACCGACACAGGTTTCATTTAATATCACATGACAAAGTGTTTCAACACTTGACATGACCAGAAGTGCTTTGGAAGTCAGTAAGATCAGAATAGTATTGAGCATGACTGCAAGTGTCGGGGAACATATAAAAATGTTTTAAAGTAATTACAGTTTTAGTTACAATTCCAATAAAGTAACTAGTTATGATACTGAGTAACTTGTTGTGGAATATAAGGCATTATGATGCTTAGTTACTTAAAAATGAGTCCTTTAGTTCTATATATTCACGTGTAGATCACATGCCCCAAAGGCACAGTTTTAACTTATAATTAGGAAGCCATGTATCAGTCATTATACAGCAACAACGACCAATCATATACCATAAGGCCAAAAAATATTTTTGTTTAGTTAATTAATTAATTTTTTTGCAAGTGCCTCCACATTTTTATGTGCATATTCCATTAATGTTTCAGGACTTTATTCAGAGGTAACAAATTATTAAATTGTTTTTCTAATTATTCACTTTAGAAAAATAATATATTTATATGTTAATGTACTCTAAACTATAGTTGAAAAAAAGAAAATGTTTTTTGGATTACATAAACAACCACTATTAAACCACAATTAACACCTCCCATATAGAAATACAATGTGGGAAACATAATGTTTCGTAATGGGATGAAAGCGTATTCCGGTGAATCCCAAAAAAGCCCCGCTGCCCTATCAACTTGGAGTCCTCGATTGTAATTTGTTAATATATCACTGAAGGGGTAGCTACATGTTTATTCAGATTAAACATTTGTTTGCCTGAAAGTTATGGAGGATGATTTAGGATCAACATTGGTTGTCCAATATGCAAGAGATCCCAACAAAACAACACAACAGCAACCCCGGTGAAGGCTCAGCCTTCTGCTGCACAAATTGCAAGTCAATGCTATTTTGAAAGAAATGGGAGCAGGGCGAGTGGCTTTGGTAGGTGTATCATGCCCTCTTTCTTATCAAGCTGGTGCTGCAATCTTTGCGTCCTTGGTTACCACTTGCTACTACAGAAATGCTACGTAAAGCTAAATAACTAAATAACTAGTAAAGGATTACTTAAATTAAATAATGCGTTACATAACTTTAAAAAAGTAGTCTGACTGCTGTAACGCGTTACAAATACCCAAACACTGCTAGCAGCCCATCACTGTACTTCATTTTAATTCATTGTTTCATTCAACTCAGGGATAGCAAGGTCATGCTTTTCACAAGCGCCTCAGGCGAGTGTCTTGTGAGTATCTTCTAGATATAGCCAGATATTCAATCAAAGCAAAAACACTGTGGAGAACCTCAATTGATTGTGGTACATGCCATATACATTTTATGAGAGAACTGGCAGTTGCCAGTTTAAAATGCCTTTTCTAACATCATAAAGTTTATTGGCTTGTGCAGTAAGCCCATGAGCTTTCTATGAAACAGATGTTAGAAAAGGTCAGTTTTCAAAAGTCTGTGGTACATTTCTAAAGCTCAAAACAAAATTACTAGGTAACCCACTTAGGAGTTTTATTATTAGTTTTAGAAATGTAGCACATACTTAGAAAATTTAGCAGAATATTGTGCGGATTGGGTCCTGGGAGGTTTCCTCCCACACCTAGATCAGGGTATCAGTGAGCTCCTGGACAGTCTCCGGCGTTACTTGGCGGCGTTGGATATACCAGTACATAACATCCCAGAAGCTTTCAATTGGATTCAAGTCTAGGGAACGTTAGGGCCAGTCAATGGCATCAATGCGTTCATCATCCAGGAACTGCTTACACACTCAGACCACATGAGGCCGAGCATTGTCCTGCACAAGAGGAACCCAGGGCCCACTGCACCAGTGTAAGGTCTGACAATGGGTTTGAGGATTTCATCCTGGTACCTAACAGCAGTCAGGGCGCCATTTGCTAGCACGTGGAGGTCAGTACAACCCCGTGAGGATACGCCTCCACAAACCATCACTGACCCTCCACCAAACCAGTCATGCTAGATGATGTTGCAGGCAGCATAATGTGCACCACGGCGTCCCCAGACACTTTCACGTCTTTCACGTGCTCTGTGTGAACCTGCTCTCATCTGCGAAGAGAATGGGCGCCAGTGGCGGATCTGCCAATTCTGGTGTTCTCTAGTGGAGGCCAATTGAGCTGGACTAGACGGGCCCTTATAGCCGCCTTCATGGAGTCAGTTTGGTCAGAAACACCAGTAGCCACACCTAAGGTCATTTTGTAGGAGTCTGGCAGTGCTCCTCCTGTTCCTCCTCGCACAAACAAGCAGATATGGGTCCTTCGGCTGGGTTAATGCCCTTCTACGGCCCTGCCCAGCTCTCCTCATGTAACGGCTCGTGTCCTGATATCTTCTCCATGCTCTTGACTGTACTGGGAGACAAACCTTCTTGCGACAGCACATATATACGTGCCACCCTGGAGGAGCAGGACTACCTGTGTGAAGGACCTGGACTACCTGAACAGGCTGCAGGTACCAGTAGTGACAAGGAAGGACAACAACAAAACACAAAACTAGAGAATAAACGTTCAGGAAGGATAAGGAGAGTGCAACTGTCTGTGGACACCACCTGTAAAACCATTCCCTTTTTGGGAGTGGTCTTGATGTTGCCTCTCCAGTGCACCTGTTGTTACTTTAATTTGCACCAAAACAGGTGACACTGATTCATAATCGCTTATGCTTCCTAACCAGACAGATTGATATCCCTGAAGTTTCACAGACTGGGTGTTATTCTGTGATGTGTTCCCTTAATTTTTGGAGCAGTGTACATGTACTCAGTAAGAGTTGGAATCGTTATGGAGGAATTAATGTCTGGTGTCTGTCAATTATTGACATTAATGGATTTAAACAATACAATAATTTCACCTGAGTAATAACTCCCAGTCTGAATATGCATACACAATCCAAAAGAGTCATTTAGGATTTGGTATTATAAGGTGTTGGGGTTAGCTGGGCAGGGTAGGGTGGGGCTGGGTTCATGCTGGGTCAAAGCTGAATTACTCAAATCACACAGACAAAGCAGAGTGAATTACCGTGACTGTAATAGTGGTAATCTTCTGTGGTGGGAAGAGAAGAAGCAAAAACAATATTACAAGTTATGCACGAGAACAAACCTGTGTCTCAGCCCGTGTTGAACGTTTTGTCATAGTACCGACCGACTAAGTCAATCATCAAACCGGATTCCAACACTGGTTACCCAATGGCACAGCTAACAGCAGAGCTGGACACCAAACCGTTAATCTATGAATCATTCATTTGTAAATACATTTTCAGTAATTATCTAACAGTAATATTAACTGTGAAAATCATTATCAGACTAATAAACTTCCGTAACATTTATTTCCATGAACTCATGTCTGTCAACCCTAAAATTTCTGAAATATAATATTATAGCCCTCTAGAGTCTAAGCAAATGTTTGCTTCAGTCTGGAAAGGGAAACAATGCCAAATCCAATGCTTGGTGTTCTGAAAATCTCGAAGCCATTTTCAAAGTCAAAAATGTATTTCTCTGCAGCATGACAGCCAACTAGTCTCAAGGCTTCAAGAGTTAAAAAAATACTTGAGAAATCATTAATTGCGAGCAGCTATTTGTGTGAGCAGCTACAAAGAATCTGTCTCTGGTATCTGTGAAATAGATTGGCTATTCATTGTTACGCTGGAGCGAGACCCTCTAAAAATTTGGTAACTTCAATGCCACTTTATGTTGCCTTGTCCAGACAGAAAAGGACAAACGTAATGTCATTTGACTTAGTCAGGAAGTCAGGAATCCATTAGCAAAAACACTAGCTTCTAGCATTTTTATAATAAACATTAACACTATAATTTATTGCTTACTTCTGATACAATTTTAACTATTTATCTGTTTGTCAGAAGTTCCTGATTTCAAACACTATTCACAATAATAAATTCTGAGGCAATGATTTTACTGGTGCACCATTCAGAGTCCCAACAATACCTTCTCTAAAGAAAAAAACCTATTAGTAGTTAAACCCTTTAATACAATTTTATATTACTACATTTTACATTACTAGCTAATAACAACATTGCAATGTTTGTAAAATATATTTTATAACATTATAAAAATGTTGAGTGTAATTTAGACAAAACAGTAATTAGCCTTTTTTAAACTCACCAGTTTTTTCACCAGTTTGAGTAATGGTGGAGCAATACAATTATAGAGATGTAACATCAATATCCAAATAAGCCGACATATGCAGTAAAGGCAGTGTTGGCTAACCAGGGAACACTGAATTTTAATCACTTCTTGAACTGAGACCCTACTGTATGGACTATTCCAGAAAGTATAAAGGATTTGAAAGCATTCAATTATAGCTAACGTTCAAAATAAAAATAATTCTGATAGTATGATAATAATAATAAAATACACTGATATATGTCACAATCCTTTAAAGGGAACTGTAGCATTTGGCCTGACGTCCATCTTTCAAAGCAAGCGTAAAAGTATACACAGTTCACTAAAGAATATGGAATTGCAATGCTGTAATTTGTACATGAATAATAATTTTCCCAAAACAGTATTTCAGAGGGAGATCTAAAAATCTCATTTAACAGACATAGGATTACACTATGTAACACTTTTTGTTCCTGGGTAGTATGTGTTGTTTAGTAATTGCTTATTGTCTAAAATGTATAGAAAATGACTATTATTCCCCACAAAATTTGCTTTTATGACTAGGATACTGATATTTAGAAACTTCCTAAATCATTTTTAGAAATGTTTGTATTACTGAAGTATAAATACATGATAATTTTGTAGGATCTGAGCATTAACAACTACAATATGAATGTACGTTTCATTTGAAGTGAATGTGCCTAGATAATGAGATTTACAGAAACGTCTCTGTTAAGATTCTCCTTGTAGGATGCGCTCTGGTAATCACAGGAATGTTTACATAGACCATTTGGTGTGGGGGTTACTGTCTTGGCTTTGCTAGGTAAACACGCCCCTCACATGCATATAACAACTGGTAAACCCCCATTACAGTTGAGAGAGAGACGGAGGAGAGTAGGGAAGTGTTTGAGCCTGTAACATCATGTGCTAATAGACTACCAATATGCTGCAATAAACATTGAATACTCTCTCCCATGACAACCGAGTACGCGAGTTATTATTACCACCACTATACCACTGTTCTAACAATTTAGATTCATACGTTTTTTTCTGAGTTTATATCTCTTTTGAGATATCACTGTTCTGGTCACAAAAGCAAAGTTTGTGGCGAATAATAGCCATTTTCTATACTTTTGAGGAGTAAGCAATAAGGAAATAACACTTACCACCCAGGAACAACAACAAAACATTTACACTGTATTATTGCTCTGACAGCAGTACCTACATTTGTCCAAAAAACAATGTTAAACAAATATGAAGATCACAGTGTTGCTAACCTGCAAAGCCTCTTGAATGTTTCCATTGTAATCAATGATTTCTGTGGCTCCTTGGTCACCTTTCTGTCCAGGGGGCCCCTGTGTGTGGATGACAATAAAAATCCTAGTTTAAATCTGAGCAATAAAGCTCAAAAATTCAATAACACGCATTTTTTAAATTTTGTTTATTAGTCCAGAGTAATTACAACACCTAAACAAATGCACACAACCATTTGACATTTGGGGTCACTTAGAAATGTCCTTGTTTTCCATGAAAACATTCATGAAATTAGTTTGAATAGGAAGTATATCAAAATGAATAGGAAATATTGTGACATCTACGCCATCTACTGCCCATCCTCCCCCTGCAGGAGGCGGGCTTCGGCGTTTGACGTCACCGGCCTTCTGACACCATCGCCCATCTCATCAACTCATTGCACCTCTTGTCTCGTCTAGCGCACCTGATTATCATTCAGTCACTCCCCTCAGTATATATGTTCCCTCTGCTCCCTTTGTCTTTGTGTATTATTGTCTCACTATCATGAGCATTGTCAAGCTCCCATTAAAACAAACAGAACGAACGACTCTGCTATCCGCTCCTCCTTGCTCACCTCAAAGAGCTGACAAATATTGTCACTGGTAAGGTTTGAAATGATGATTTTTGTCAAATAAACCTTCATTTGCAGCAATTAAAGCCTTGCAGACCTTTGGGCATTCTAGTTGTCAACTTGTTGAGATAATCAGAAGTGATTTCAACCAATTGCTTCCTGAAACACCTCCCACAAATTGGATTGGCTTGGCTTAATGGGCACTTCTTATGTACCATACATTCAAGCTACTCCCATATCAGCTCAGTATGGTTGAGACCTGATGACTGTGCTGGCCACTCCATTATAGACAAAATACCAGCTGTCTGCTTCTAGTTCTTGCATAGTTTGGAACTGTGCTTTGTGTCATTGTCCTTTTGTAGGAAGAAATCAGCTCCAATCAAGCGCTGTACACAGGGTATGACATGACGTTGCAAAATGGAGTTATTGCCTTGCTTTTTCAAGAAATCTTTTACCCTATACAACTCACTGTCTTTCCCACCACCAAAGCACCCCAGACCATCACATTTCCTCCACCATGCATGACAGATGGCGCTCCTCCTGCATCTTTTCATTTGATCTACGTCTGATGAATGTGCTGTGTATGTGTTCCTTTTCCCTTCTTAATCTGAGATATGACTTTTTCTTTGCAACTCTGCCTAGAAGGTCAGGATTCCAGAGTCGCACCTTCACTGTTGATGTTGAGACTGCTGTTTTGCGGGTATTATGTAATAAAGCTGCCAGCTGAGGACCTGTGAGGCATCTGATTCTCAGACAATACACAAATGGATTTGTTGTCTTGCTCAGTTGTGCACCGGGGTCACCCACACCTCTTTCTCTTCTGGTAAGAGCCAGTTTGTGCAGTTCTGTGAGGGAGTTGTACACAGCATTGTAACAACATCTTCAGTTTCTTGTCAGATTTCTCGCATGGATTAGCCTTCATTTTTCAGAATAAGAATAGACAGTTGAGTTTCAGAAGATTGTTCTTTGTCTCTGGACATTTTGCACCTGCAATCAAACCCATAACTGCTGATGCTCCAGATGTTCAACATTTGTAAATTAAAAGTTCTCAGCTTTGCTAACATGATTGCAAAAGGGTTTTGTAATGATCAATTAGCCTTTTAAAATGATAAAATTTCAAATGAGCTAATTTTAGCAAACACAAAGTGCCATTAACACAAAACACCTGTCAGGGACGGGGGTGAGGACCCAAGCGCGGATTGGAATGGCAGAGGGGGAGTGGCAGGTAGTGGGATCAGAGTCGGGCAGGGAATCCATGCGCAGGCAGGCGGCAGAGACACTGACCGATAGCTGGCAGAGGAGTCGGGGACAGGCAGTGGGTCGGTAGAGGACCCGCCTCTGCGTGATCGCGGGGGCATGATAGTAAACCCCCCCCTCCTCCCCCGACGGACGCCTCCAGGTGGACCACCAGGAGCACCCGGGCGCCGACGATGGAACTCCCTGAGCATAGAGGGATCCAGGATCTGGCGACAGGGAATCCAGCAGCGCTCCTCAGGCCCATAGCCTTCCCAGTCTACCAGGTACTGGTAGCCACGACCCCGATGCCTAGAGTCCAGAATGCGACGGACAGTGAAAGCAGGACCCCCGTTGATCATCCGAGGAGGGGGCGGCCGAGGAGGAGGAAGGAGAGGGCTGTGACGGACGGTCTTCAGAAAGGACACATGAAAGTTAGGGTGGACCTTAAGAGTGGGAGGCAGTTTGAGACGGACCACAACCAGATTGATGACCCGTACCACCAGGAACGGGCCTATGAACCGGGGGGACAGCTTGCGGGACTCAGTCCGTAGGGGCAAGTCCCTGGTGGAAAGCCACACCCTATCCCCTACGGAGTAGGTTGGGGCAGGGATGCGGTGGCGGTTGGCATGCAGCTGGTAATCGCTGGATGACCGGAGCAGAGCGGCTCTGGCGTGATGCCAGGTGCGGTGACAGCGACGTATGTGGGTTTGCACGGAAGGTACGGCTAGATCCCTCTCCTGGGAAGGAAAAAAAGGGGGCTGATAATCAAACAAACACTACAACAGGGACATCTTGGTTGCGGACGTGGGAAGTGTGTTTTGTGCTTATTCCACCCAGGGTAGTTGGGCGGACCAGGTAGTGGGGTTGGTGGAGACCGAACATCGGAGGGTGATTTCGAAGGCCTGGTTTGCTCTTTCGGCTTGACTGTTGGTTTGGGGGTGGAAGCCGGAGGAGAGGCTGACAGTAGCGCCGATGGCGAGGCAGAACGATCTCCACACTGCTGAGGAAAACTGAGGACCCCAGTCAGATACTATTTCGGTGGGGAGGCCGAAGAAGCAGAATATCTCCCTCACTAATACAGCCGTCATCTCCTTTGCATTGGGGAGTTTAGCTAAGGGAATAAATCGGGAGAACTTGCTGAACTAGACCGGTGACGAAGTCCAGGGACAAGTGGGACCAGGGGCGGCGTGGAACTGGCAAGGGACACAGGAGACCCGAGCTGGGTCGGTTGGAGTGCTTATTCTGAGCACAGACATGGCAGGCGGAAATGTAATCCTGTGTGTCCTTCCGAATAGACGGCCACCAGAAACGCCTATTAAGAAAAGCCAGGATGCGGGAGAGGCCAGGATGGCACGTCAGCCTAGAAGCGTATGCCCATTATAGCACTGCAGACCGGACTGTTTCAGGGACGAACAGATGACCGGGGGGATCGTTCCCTGGCCCTGGGTTGCGCAGGAGGGCTGCCTTCACCTCCTCCTCGATCTTCCAGAGCGCAGCGCCGACTATGCAACTCCTGGGGAGGATCGCGTCGGGAGGAGTGCATGAATCCCCTCCCTTTGGGAAGGCGCGGGATAGGGCATCCGGTTTTCCATTACGCGATTCCGGCCTATATGTGAGGGTAAACTCAAAACTGCCAAAAAACAGGGCCCATTTCGCTTGTCGTGGGTTGAGGCGTTTGGCAGACCGGATGTACTCTAGGTTTTTATGGTCTGTCCAAACGAGAAACGGCAGCTCTGCCTCCTCTAGCCAGTGCCGGCGTTCCTCAACTGCAATCTTCACTGCTAGGAGTTCACGGTTACCGATGTCATAGTTCGCTTCGGCAGGGGACAGGTGGCGGGACAGGAATGCGCAGGGATGTAGCTTTCCATCCTCAGGGTTCCTTTGGGAAAGGACCGCCCCAACCCCTACATCAGAAGCATCTCCCTCGACAACAAACTGGCGAGACGGATCCGGTTGCGAGAGGACAGGAGCAGAGTTAAAACGGGCCTTGAGGTACCGGAAGGCGTTCTCTGCCTCATGAGTCCAAATGAAAGGCTTTACGCAGGAGGTGAGTGCAGTCAGGGGGGCAGCCACCCGGCTGTAATTCCTGATAAATCGCCAATAGAAATGAGCAAACCCCAGGAACCGTTGTAGCTCCCTCCTTGAACCAGGGGTTGGCCAATCCAAAACCGCCTCTACTTTGGATGGATCCATCCTCACCTGACCTCCCGAGACAATGTATCCTAGGAAGGAAACGGTTGCCGCGTGGAATTCGCATTTCTCTGCCTTCACAAAGAGGCGGTTTTCTAACAGACGACGGAGGACCTGACGGACATGCTGGACGTGCTGCGTTAGGTCTCTGGAGAAGATGAGTATGTCGTTCAGATATACAAAAGCAAACTGCCCAATCATGTCCCCCAGCACCTCATTAACGAAGCATTGGAACACCGCCGGGGCGTTGGTGAGGCCGAATGGCATCACAAGTTACTCGAAAGTGTCCCATTGGTGTGTTGAACCCCGTGAGCCATTCGTCCCCCTCCCTGATCCTAACCATATGATAAGCATTACGGAGGTCAAGTTTGGTAAAGACCGTGGCGCCCTGGAGGGAGTCGAAGGCGGAGTTCATCAACGAGGGGGATATTTGTTCTTTATAGTTATGACCCCTGTAATCAATGCAGGGACGGAAAGTGCCATCTTTCTTTCCCACAAAGAAAAACCCCGCGGCCAAGGGGGAGGAGGACGGACGGATGCATCCTGAATCAAGGGAGTCCCTGATGTATTTCTCCATGGCCTCTCTCTCAGGCTTGGAGAGGCTATAGAGACGGCTCTTGGGAAAGGTAGCGCCTGGCAGTAGCTCGATGGAGAGTGCGCCCTGCTTGTTGAAAACCTCCCCCAAGTCGTGATATGCGATGGGCACCCCAGACAAATCGGGAGGCTGGACACTGGTGGCCTGGGCTGGCACAGACTGGGGAGAGGCCGCACGCAGGCAGTTGGCATGGCAGGCAGAGTTCCACCGGACTATACTGCCTGCAGCCCAGTCGATGACAGGATTGTGCTTTACAAGCCAGGAATGCCCCAGAACCAGCGGAATGTGGGGAGAGCTGGTGATTAGCAGACTGATGGTTTCAGAATGATTACCGGAGAACAACAGTCGGACAGGTTCAGTACGGGACTTGATCCTGGATAGTCATCTGCCGTCTAAGGACACCGCTTCTATGACCTCCTGTAGCGGTTCCACGGTGAGTCCTAGATGGGAGACCAGGGTGGAATCCAAAAAGCTGTTGTCTGCTCCAGAGTCTTTCAGGGCTTGAATCTTGAGGCGCAGACCGTTGTGGCAGATGGTGGCATAAAAGGGAGCCCGGGCCCAGGGGAATCCGTAGTCAGACCAGTCGAGACTCTCCTGGAGACCAGCGGGCCAAGCAATTTACTACTCTTTTGGGGACAGGTAGCCACGTAATGCCCAGGGCATTACTCTCCCTCCTCTGCCGTCGTTCAGCCTCGTTCAATCGAATACGACCCAGGTACATCGGTCCCTGGGCATTTGCTGGCGCGAGCTAAGGGGAGCCGTCCCTTGGCACAACCAGTTCGGGAGGAGACGACGGAGGCGTCTCTCTCGCTTATGTTCCCGAGCCCGGTTGTCCATTCTGATGGAGAGAGCAATCAGGCTGTCCTGGCTATCCGGCTCGGGGTCAGAGACCAGGTCGTCCTTCAGATGGTCATTCAATCCGTTGAGCCTCCCCGTTCCATACGCTCTCGGCGGCAAGGGTGCGGAACTCCACGGTATATTCAGCCACACAGCGCCTCCCCTGGCGAAGCGCAAACATGCGGTTGGACACGTCCTTCCCTCGGACCGGCTGATCGAACAATCTGTGCATTTCGGCCGTGAACGAAGAGTAGGACCGGGTCCCTGGGTCCTGTATTCTCCCAGAGCGCAGAGGCCCATTCCAGGGCGGGTCCGCAAAGCAAGCCAACCAGGTAAGCGATCCTCGAACTGTCTGTGGCGTAGGCCTGGGGTTGCTGTGCAAAGACCAGGCTGCATTGCAGCAGGAAGGAACAGCATAGTCCCAGGTCTCCATCATACCTGTCGGGGCTGGGAACCCATGGCTCACGATCCAGGGAGCGTGTCGGTGTGGGCATGGTTGGTGACGCGACAGGTGGTTCCATCAGGTCCTGAATGGCCGTGACACTTCCCGAGAGGGCGCGTAGATGGCCCATAACGTCAATCAGTGCGGTCTGTTGTTGATCCAGTTCGGCACTCTGAGACGCAACCGCCTGACATACGGTGTCCAGATCTGCTGGGTCCATGGTTGGCCAGATTATACTGTCAGGGACAGGGCTGAGGACCCAAGTGCGGATTGGAAGGGCAGAGGGGGAGTGGCAGGTAGAGGGATCAGAGTCGGGCAGGGAATCCCCGCGCAGGCAGGCGGTAGAGACACTGACCAATGGCTGGCAGAGGAGTCGGGGACAGGCAGTGGGTGGTACACGGGCGGGCGGCTGAGGTACAGACAAATGGCAGGCAGAGTAGTCAGGGACGGGCAGAAGGTCGACACACGGGCTGGCAGCAGAAGTACAGGCAGAGTAATCGGGGGACGGGCAACGAGTCGGTACACGGGAAATACAGACAGAAAGTAGACTCGTGGATAACTGGGTCGCGCATGTGAAAATCGACCATTATCCGGCAGGGAAGGGATGGCAGAGGACTGTGGAAATACTGTGGGTGATGGTATGATTGGGAACAGGTACGTAATTGTGGATTGGGAACAGGTGCGTAATAGGGAGACGAGCGGGTGTGTGACTGGCTCAGGGACGTGAGGACCCGCCTCTGCGTGATCGCGGAGGAGGGTGCATAACAATGCCATTATCATGATGGTTGCTGATAATCGGCCTCTGTACGCCTACGTACAGCGGGGCAAAAAAGTATTTAGTCAGCCACCAATTGTGCAAGTTCTCCCACTTTAAAAGATGAGAGGCCTGTAATTTTCATCATAGGTAAACTCAGAGAATTCAGAGAATCACATTGTAGGATTTCTTATGAATTTATTGGTAAATGCCTCTGTAAAATAAATATTTGGTCACCTACAGACAAGCAAGAATTCTGGCTCTGACAGACCTGTAACTTCTTTTTTAAGAGGCTCCTCTGTCCTCCAATCGTTTACCTGTATTATTGGCACCTGTTAGAACTTGTTATCAGTATAAGACACCTGTACACAACCTCAAACAGTCACACTCCAAACTCCACTATGGCCAAGACCAAAGAGCTGTCAAAGGACACCAGAAACAAACTTGTAGACGTGCACCAGGCTGGGAAGGCTGGCTTGGTGTGAAGAAATCAACTTTGGGAGCAATTATAAGAAAATGGAAGACATACAAGACCACTGATAATCTCCCTGGATCCAGGGCTCTACACAAGATCTCACCCCGTGGGGTCAAAATGATCACAAGAACGGTGAGCAAAAATCCCAGAACCACACAGGGGGACCTAGTGAATGACCTGCAGTGAGCTGGGACCAAAGTAACAAAAGCTACCATCAGTAACACACTACCCCGCCAGGGACTCAAATCCTGCAGTGCCAGACGTGTCCCCCTGCTTAAGCCAGTACATGTACAGGCCCAACTGAGGTTTGCTAGAGAGCATTTGGATGATCCAGAAAAGGATTGGAAGAATGTCATATGGTCAGGTGGAAACATCATGCTTTGGGGCTGTTTTTCTGCAAAGGGACCAGGACGAATGATCAGTGTAAAGGAAAGAATGAATGCGGCCATGTATCGTGAGATTGAGTGAAAACCTCCTTCCATCAGCAAGGGCATTGAAGATGAAACGTTGCTGGGTCTTTCAGCATGACAATGATTCCAAACACACCACCCGGGCAACGAAAGAGTGGCTTCATAAGAAGCATTTCAAGGTCCTAGAGTGGCCTAGCAAGTCACCAGATCTCATCCCCATAGAAAATCTTTGGAGGGAGTTGAAAGTCCGTGTTGCCCAGCGACAGCCCCAAAACATCACTGCTCTATAGGAGATCTGCATGGAGGAATGGGCCAAAATACCAGCAAGAGTGTGTGAAAACCTTGTGAAGACTTACAGAAAACGTGTGACCTCAGTCATTGCCAACATAACAAAGTATTGAGATCAACTTTTGTTATTGACCAAATACTTATTTTCCACCATAATTTAATGTGATTTTCTGGATTTTTATTTTCTAATTTTGTCTCTCATAGTTGAAGTGTGCCTATAATGAAAATTACAGGCCTCTCTAATCTTTTTAAGTGGTAGAACTTGCACAATTGGTGGCTGACTATATACTTTTTTGTCCCACTGTAGATATTCAATAATAAAATCAGTGACTAGAAACCTTTGAATGGTAGTGTATATTTGTTTTTTGTTGATGGCACTCACCCTTGGTCCCGTGAAGCCCACATCTCCTTTGTCTCCTGTCACTCCCTGAGATGTAAAAAAAATAAAATACATAAATCGTAATATGCATCTCTTCCATCTTGCTACAAAATTCTGACTGCAGCGCCCTACAATTTTCAAAACAATACTCAAAACAAAATATTTTTAATATTCCAATCCCATTGCACAAAGTGTATAGACTAGTATATAAAACAACTATTGATGCGTCTCTGAGAGCCTTTAAGTTGAAATTGTTTTACAGCTTTTTGGCCACCAAAAACGCTTAGATTATGGGGAATTGAGCCGTCGCCCATGCACAGACTGAAACAGAAACAATAGATCACCTATTTTGTTGCTGCCCTTGACATGGTACGGTGATGTTGAGCACCATTGTGCCGTGCACTCCCGGTTCCTGTCACTCCATAAATTCACCCCAGACTCATTAACTGTCTTGTCACCCATCATCATACACACCAGTTACCAATTATGTAATTAGTAAGTGTTTAAATGTTTCCCCTTTGCTACCCTCAATGGTTGATTTTTGTTGCTATGTCACACGTATGTGGTGAGTGTTTGTTTTGCTGCTAAGCCAGCCCTTTACATTCATTCAGTTTGTTTTGTACTCTGTGTTTGTTTAAATTGAAAGTTTGCAATTGCACCTGGTTCCTCCTCTCTTTCACCACTACACTTGTTACAGTCCTATAGTGGCAAGATTGATTACAGTCTTATTCAAGTTCAAGATTGATTATTATGTCAGTCACCTTGGAAGTTACTTTACAGAGAGTCATATTGGGTGTCCTGACAGGCAATGCTCAATCAATTGAAAACATGATTCTTCTCCTTGGTAAAACATTAATTGTCCAGACTGATCGGTGGACGCCTTGAGCCTCGACAGATTCAAATATGTTGTAAAAATCATAGCAACACTGAGCAATAAATTGCTGTTGCTAATGAAAAAATGTTTGTCTACTGGGAAGGATGATTCCAAAGAGGCAACCAAGAGGGCTGGAATTTAATTAATAATACAATTACTAAAATAAAATGACTGTGTGTATAAATAAGTGTATATGTGTTCAGGTATATATATGTGATTTTGTGAATAGAAATGATGGATTAGTCATATATATAAAGTGATTCTACAGAGAAGAGATTATACAGTTGGTCTAGGTCTGTAGACATTTATGGACCACATACATTGGCCTATGTGTCCATCACCTACACATTTTGAAATTCGATGACTGAAGGTGAAAGATATGGTTATCACAAAATGTCAAGTTTAACAAAGTACGACCCAAAAAATGCTGTGTTTTGGTATATCATGTTAATGCCCCATATGTCCCTCTTGACACATGTTTATGATGTCCATACTTGCATCATTCAGCTAATTTTCAGATCAAAGCATGACAGCCACAAAATTGTTTTAGCTCTCATGCATAAGAGCAGACACATACTTCGTAAACCATTAGAGATGTAGGCATACAGTAGGACCGCCAAATGCCTACAGGAAGGTATTAGTTCATTTAAAAGTTTGTCTTTAAAATTAACTGCCATTTTTAAAACACCCTCCCATATCATTTCCTAAATAGGCGCATATCACATTGTTCCGTTGTCAGAATTCTAAACTCAAATTGGAGAACAATTTAGAAACTTTTAGAGTTGACCTGTTTTATTTTACCCTATTTCCCGACTTAATCAGCCAACAGCCCATGGCACAAAACGTTGGTAGCCTGCTAATGGTACCCAAATGGCGCTAATCACCCCCAACTAAATGCATGACATCGATGGATGAATGCGTGATGCACCCAGATAAATTATAATGTCTTTAATTTGAATTTAAATGAACTTAGAAATGAAATATAAGATTTCCATGACCATTCAACAATTGAATTAGGCTATTATTGCATAATACAATACAAACATAATACAAACGATATAGGCTACTTGACAATTCAACATATGTTTCACATGTTATCGTTTTTTAATTGGAGATCCGCTTCTTGTGTAGGCAAATTAAACAAATTAAATGTAAATCTAAAATGTAATTCTAAATATTTTAAGAAACAAAATACCAGACATTCTTTACCAATAGCCAACTACCAATTTAACAAAGGTGTTGTACATTACTGATTATCTTAGGAGAGAAAGAAAAACAAAATTGCATACACATCCTATCATTGGAGGTCCTCATGGTGGAGAAACCATATTGTAATTGTAGGTATTATTTGGGGTTCTTTGGTAGAAGAAACCCTATTGTTATTGTTAGTATTATTAAAAGTGGTTCTCTGGTAGGAGGTCAGAAGTCTGTACGACCATACACATACAGACACGAATATCCCCTGCCAGTGCATTTTCCTGTACTTACCCTATTGACCAACTTCTCTGTTGTCTAACAAACATTACACCAGCAGCACTTTCTTAGCCGCCCACTCTATTGCCTCCAGGCCAAGTCTTTACACCTGAATTTTGCCTATGCAAAATGCCTATACAAACTAGACCTTGTGAAGTTGTAGGATCTGAGCATTAACAACTACAATATGAATGTATGGTTCATTAGAAGTGAATGTGCCTAGATATTGAGAATAACAAAAAGTTAAGATTCTCCCTGTTGGTTACACTCTGGTAACCACAGGAATGTTTACATTGACCATTTGGTGTGGGGGTTAGTGTCTTGGCTTTGCTAGGTAAACACACCCCTCAAGGTATTTAACAGCTTGTACCCCACATTACAGTTGAGAGAGTAGAGAGAGACAAAGGGAGTAGGGAAGAGTTTGAGCCTGTAACATCATGTGCTAATAGACTATCAATATGCTGCA
>JACXGJ010003545.1:0-23738 GCA_016801105.1 Esox niger
CTCCACACCCTCTACACACTCTACACCAGTGGGGGCCAATGACAGAAAACACAAAACATGAGAAACACAAACAACTGCCAAAATTATATATATTTATACTGCATATATTTTAGGAAAGCTACATTTATTATAAAACAGCTAAATGCAGTGAATCCACAAAAGTGTTTGAACAATTATATATTTTTCTTGGGCTTTATATTCCAGCACTTCAGTTGTAAACATATCGACACGAAATTGGGTTGAAATGCAGGGCGGCTTTAGTTTGACAGAATTGCAACTAAAATCAGATTAACCATTTAGAAATTACTGTACATTTTGCACATATCTCAACTTTTAGGGTTGCAAAGGAATTTAGACAATTGGCTTCCCAGCTATTTAGTTTGAAACGTCCCTCAAACTAAAGCTGACTGTCTGCACTTTAACCCCATGGCTGTATTGTATAAAATATGTTTACAAATACAGTATGTAATGCACACGGGCCAGTCATTCTGAGGGGCCTGGGCAAGGCTAGTGGCCTCCCTCTTGAAGTGAGCACAATTGTTGAATAGAAAAGCATTCTTTTGCTTTGATTCTACACAATTAATTGTTTGCAGTTGAACCAGTTTTGTCATTGGGTTTTTCTACGACTTCCCAAGTTAATATGATCACTAACAAAACTGATGGGCTCAGGGTCCCTGGACTTGTGGCCTTCAAACCAATGAAACAAAAAATTATTAGTAGACATGTTTGATTGAGTGGTTGTAAATAAACAACTTACCAGTAGGAAAACTGCTAATTAAACCACATTTGTGAATTTGCCTGTGTGACAGACCACAGATCATACATAAAAAACATGATTTTTACTTCATGTTTAATAAAATCAATTCCAAAATATTTTTTGTTTGCATTGATGGTGTTGTTCTTCAAAAGCAGTGGGCTCCTTGGCTTGCTGGCAGCACTTTTTGTTTACATATTGCTACAATTGCCTCCTCTGAAGAACATGGGAATTGTCCAGCACTGGTGGAATAAATCCAGAATCCAGGTAGAAACCCAGCATTTTTACCTCACAAACACTCAATATATAATCCTGTCTCACTCTGGAGATAATAGAACCCTGATGATGCACAGTGAAACAAAAATGCCTACTCTCTGATATAGGGTTTGTGGCCAGGAAAGATAATCCTTGTGTTCTTCTGATTTTCATTACATTACGAGACATATTAGGATTAAGATAGAAAACAGAACAACCGTGAGGTGCGGCAAACATGCGTTTTTCTGTGAAAGGGACTGCAGCATGTAGAGTTCTCAGATCATCATGTTACTTTCTCATTAGAGACATTTAGTATAAATTAAGAACAGATGGCTTCATAGAGTGGTGACAAGAAAAACGAGAAGTGTTCCTGTTCAGGGGTCTCTGCCGCATTCGGCTGCAAAGTGCCCTACAGTAGACACTATTTATTCAACAGTTTCCTAATGACAGGCTGAAGAAGCATCTGTTCCCGGATGTGTGTTTGTGTGTACTCTAATGGGGGGATAAGCAGTAGAGGTGGCTCAGACCCAGCCCACATTCCTTCTCAGTGTAACCAAAGAAGGCACTGCATCATCCCCGAGCAGGAAACAAACAGAGCTTCACTCAACATATTTGCTGTTAAAATAACCCTTTTAATGTGATACACGTTCAATGCATTGATCATGGTGTAGAATAAGAATAACAACACTGCATCAGCAGAATGTCTGTTCGTATCATCATAACACGCAGATTAGACAGCTGTGAGTAGACTTGCCAAGGTGGACGTCAGACTAGCTCCCGTTTTGAATAGATTTACTCTCTTCTGGGTAATAGTGGTAACAAAGACAGCGTTTATGTCTGCTGTAAATACACTGACCGTATTACTAATTTGTGTTCAGATCAGGAAAGTAAGTTGTAACTGTTCCCAGAAAACCGACGTCTTTAAGGGGTTTATCTTGACACAACAACAGTATGCCAGACAGTATGCCTGGCAGTCTGTTTGACTGCTTGTAATACAGCCTCACCACTTCATAGCAAATCATGTCCACCACACAGATAACCTAAATACAGTTTATTTTGAGCTCATTCCAACAACTACACATCCGAACCAGCGTGAGCCCCTACACACTTATGTGAGAGTGGGCCACACTGACTGCAGCAGCTAAATCTCAGTACAGAAGACCTTGATACCAATAATGCCCACATCTATTTGTGTTCATGTTTCCAATTTTCCATCCTGTATCGAACAATTGTATCTGGCTTTTAATCAACACAGCCCTGCTGTCAGCATTTACTGTGTCAGAGCGTTTTTACACTGAATTACTTATTTAGTTGAGATAACTTTGCTGGTCAACTTTGCTTAGAGTTACATGGGCTATATACACTGAGCAGCCCTGACAATGACCACTGACAGGTGAAGTGTATACATAATCTCATTATCATGGCACCTGTCAGTGGGTGGGATATATTAGGCAGCAAGTGAACGTTCCATCTTCAAAGTTGATGTGTTAGAAGCAGGAAAAATGGGCAAGCGTAAAGATCTGAGTGACTTTGACCAGGGCCAATTTGTGATGGCAAGACGACTGGACAAAGCACCTCTGCAGTGGTCAGTACATATCAACAGTGGTCCAAGGAAGGAAAAAGGAAAAGCAGTAAACCGGCGACAGGGTCATGGGCGGCCAAGGCTCTGTGATGCTCGGGGGGAGCGAAGGCTGGCCGGTGTGTGGGGAGCTACTGTAGCTAATATTGCTGAAAAGGTTAATGCTGGTACTGATATAAAGTTGTCAGAACACACAGTGTATCACAGTTTGTTGCGTATGGGGCTGCGTAGCTGTAGAGCAATCAGGGTGCTCATGCTGACACCTGTCCAATGCCGAAAGCACCTACAATGAGCATGTGAGCATCAGAACTGGACCACAGAACAAGAAGGTGTCTTGGTCTGATGAATCATGTTTTCCTCCGCAGCACATGGATGGCCGGGTCCGTGTGTGTCGCCTACATGGATAACACATGGCACCAGAGTGCACTATGGGAAGAAGGCAAGCCAGCGGAAGCTGTGTGATGCTTATGTTCTGCTTGGAGACCTTGGGTCCTGCCATTCATGTGAACGTTATTTTGACACATAACACTTACCTGAGCATTGTTGCAGACGATGTGCATCCTTTCATGGCAACGGTATTCCCTGATGGCATTGGTCTCTTTCAGAAGGATAATGCGCCCTGCCACAAAGCAAAAATGGTTCAGGAATGGTTCGAGGAACTCAACAACGAGTTCAAAGGGTTGACTTGTCCTCCAAATTCCCCAGATCTCATATCAATTGAGCATCTGTGGGATGTGCTGGAAAAACAGGTCCGAACCAAGGCCCCACCTTGAACTTATAGGATCTGCTGCTAACATGTTGTTGCCAGATACCACAGCACACCTTCAGAGGTCTAGTGGAGTCCATGCCTCGACGGGTCAGGGCTGTTTCAGAACTTAATTAATTACAGGACTTATATAATCAATTGCAATTCATCATTTGTATTGTTTGACAGCACTAATTATTATATATATTATTAATAATAATTGTATCACATTTTCAAAATTTGAGATATACAGTTCTGGTCCAAGAACTGCATGCACATGTGACAGTTTCTTGTTGCTAGTAAGAATGGAAAATGTTATCACTGCTTTATGTTAATGTTATTTAAATGAAATTATTTTCACAACAATTGTTGTAGTCTAAATAAACTCTTACAGTAGGCTACTTTCTCACATTTCCGTAATTTGGCTTTACCACAGACACAGAGGGAAGGAGAGCAGATGGACGCAAGTTCGAAGGTTCACTCGACTGACTGTGATTTTGGTTGCATGAAAGACTCTATTGAAGGGATGAATTGTAAAGAAAAAACAACTATTTTGCAGTCATTTGCACATTTCTCTGTCACTATGAATATTTTTAAGTGCTAACAAAGCACAACTGACAAGAATAATAGTATCAACAAGGCACCTCTTCTTTCCCGTGCCGTGTATTGTGCCTTTCAGATAATAGTTGGGCTGCCCTGACTCCCTCGGCTAACCATTCTGTTGTACTTCACACTTGGAATCCAAAAATCGAGGAGCATTTCTTACCTAATTACCAAGCACAGCTAAAGCTGGCCTCCAGCCCCTTTGGTTTCTCATTTGTACTCCAGATAGAGATGGTATGATATGTGTTTGATTGGACAAGTTATTTTGAAGACTGTTGTTTTTAAATATTAGTCTACAGTTTTAATGAACGAGATCCAAAGCAAAAGCAATGGGGCTTAGGATATGGTTATTTTAATTGCTGATCTCTACTGTTTAGAGCTGTTTGTCATTTATTAATTGTCGTGTATTCCCATATGACTACATCAAGGAGGAATATTAAGTAGATTACATTCAGTATATTTTTTACGTGGAATCAAAACCTACTGCATGTTTAACCCAGTCTCACCAAAATCAATACAGACAAAAAATTACCTATCTTTTTTTACAATCTTCATCAAGTTGTTTATCATTATATCACAGTGCTAAGCGTTCATCAACTGAAATATTCATTGATCAAAATTTTTTGATAATGCTTTCAGAAAAGTAGGTTGTCTTGATATGGCAGACCTCCACTGTAACGTTTTAACATTTCATATCTATTTGTTACAAAGATGGAGGCGTTTTCCTGGGCACACGTGCAATGCTTCTTACAGAAAGTACCTTCAATATGGGTAACTGGGTTCTTCAGAAATCATGCATTTTAGTTGATGTGCATTTGCTAGGTTGTTGTTAAATGTTTCTCTGCCAACCAGTGTGGATGGGTTTGTGTGAGCCAAGATTGCCTTGTCTTGTCATGCTCTAGTGACGCCTTGTGGTTGATTGGTGATCTGCAAGCTCTTACGAGGCTGTGGGCCGGGGAATGTTCTCTCCCGCAGCACATATGTGCCAGTAATTACTTCCCGGTTGCAGTGTGATAAAATTGGAGGACACGTCTCAATCTTGAATCTCTCTTATCCCTTTACTTCTTTGAACAATATGTACAAATTAATTAAATACCTTGAAAAGACATTAGTTCTGATAAGGTCCAGCAATGAAACTAAATATCAAACCAATGCTAAACACCAAAGTGTTTTGCTGAATTCAAAACCCACTAGACACTAGGCTAACACTCACTCACTCGTCGAACAACAGAGATGATGTAGAAAATTCCCATCTGTTTTCACTGTCAATAAGTGGAAATAAGTTCAACTTTAAATAGTCAATTGGGAAATAGAAGCACACCCAGATCCCGTTGTTATTTAGATCATGTTCTCAGTGGCTCAGTGTGTCTGCAGCTCTTCACAGGCATTGTCAAAAATGTTAATAGCTGTCAAATGCTTTCTTCATCTGTCCTTGGGAGAACCTTAACTGCATTTTCTCAATTCATCAAATCCTCTCATATCCCCACTTGTTTTCACAAACTCTATTGCATGAGAAATGTAAAATCTGCACCCTCTCACCTTCTTATCCAATGTAAGCACCAAGGAAAGGACATAAGGAGTCATGGAAACACAATTGACATTCTCTTCTGAATTCCTCCATACCTCACCTGTCGCAAAGCATTTCGAGATAGAGTCCTGACTCGTCCTGAATCCTGAGTTTTGAATAACAAACCATCGTCTGACATTAAGAGAGACATAACATGGTTAGTCACTCAGGGAAGAGGACACATAAAGGCTTCTCTTTATTTGCGTGGCATGTGGTTGATAATGTACATTTAACCTCTAATATTAAATACTTTCCGTGTTCCCCATGCAAATGTGTTGTTCCTCTTTACCCTGATTCTAAGGGAGTGCTGGCTACTGACTAATTTATCCCAGGATCTACTCATGTGGGGAAAAATTCAACAAGCTTTTAATTGCTTAGTTACCTTCCTCTAAATGCTTGTTGTCATGAAAACTATGAGTATATACACACCAATCAGCCATAACATTATGACCACTGACAGGAGAAGTGAATGACAACAATGTTTTTGTTATCATGACACCTCTCGGTGGGTGGGATATTAGGTAGCAAGTGAATATTCTGTACTCAAAGTTGATATGTTAGAAGCAGGAAAAAGGGGCAGTGACGTTGACAAAGGTCAAATTGGGATGGCTAGCCGACTGGGTCAGAGCAGCTCCAAAACTGCAGCCCTTGTTCGGTGTTCCTGATCTGCCGTGGTCAGATCTTATCAAAAGTTATCCAAGAAAGGAAAAGGCCAAGGCTCATTGATGCACGTGGGGAGTGAAGGCTGGCCTGTGGGGTCCGATCCAACAGATGAGCTACTGTGGCTCAACTTTCTGAGAAAGTTAATGCTGGTAATGATAGAAAGGTGTCAGAACACACAGCACATCGCAGGTTGTTGCGTACGGGGCTGCGTAGCTGTAGATCAGTCAGGGTGCCCATGTTGACCCCTGTCCACTGCTGAAAGCATCTACAATGTGCATGTGGGCACCAGAACTGGACCACGGTGCAATGGAAGAAGAAGGTGGCCCGGTCTGATGAATCACATTTTCACTTACATCACATGGATGGCCGGGTGCGTGTGCGTTGCTTACCTGGAGAACACATGGCACCAGGATGCATTATGGGAAGAAGGCAAGTCGGTGGAGGCAGTGTGATGCTTTGGGCAATGTTCTGCTGGGAAACCTTGGGTCCTGCCATTCATGTTGATGTTGAAACAAGGTTTCTCCAACTGGCCCAAGCAGGCAACTCCCATTCCCATCAACACTTTAACCATGTGGGCCCTGGTTCCACATTGAACACACATTCACACTGGGGCATTTCCTCAGGCTCAGTAGGCCAACAGGCTGGAAGTCAATTCAAATGTAGCTAATTAGAAATGTTTCTGAATGGGCAATATACCAGACCAGCCTCAATGGCTGCTAAGGTTTGACTTATTTGCTTGAATATTAACAATGAAAACTGCTGATGTGAGTGCACTACAGATGAAGTCTCCAAGTAGAATATTCTTAAATGTTTGACATAATGCTGTAACAATGTCTGAATTAGATAATTGTGAGAAATGTAATCTTCAGCATACTCAAGTGGTCAGAGTCCTGTAGTGGATACAAGGCAGAGACATATCTTTCCGAAACTCTTTGCCATTTCCGGCAAATGAATTCTCTAATGCTACATTATTTTCATTATGATGATGTTATCATAACATCCCCCCACTTTATTTGCCAACCTACAGTTAAACAACCACAAACAAAAGACTCTCATCAGAGAAATGCAAGGATTTTAACCTTCAGGAAGCTTAAATCCCAACCAGAACAGAGTGATTATGTTTTGTTTTCTCCACTCTAAAAGATTAATTTTGGTGCATTTGCAGTACAATCCATGCTCGCCTGTGATGAGAAGGATTACATGAGCAGGTGGAAAATGTCTTCAGTAAAGTATAAAATCGACCCTTTGGTATTAGCAACATACTGTTACAAAAAAACGAAACCATAAACATTTACAGATGTAGGTTGCTGAGATATTTCATATCCTGTGTTGTATTGTCTCTCCCTGGTGGAACCCTAACATCCAGACCCCAGTCACTATCAACAGACCTGCGGAAGACCCCCTTACTTAAAAGTAACTTTTTCCATTTAAAACTCTGAGATGTCTTTGAACTGTTAGAACGCATTAAGAAGTCCAAACCAAGTCAGAATAATGTATAAATAGAATAAATAGTGAAGTCTCACTTTATTGTTGTCCATTACACACAGAGGTCAATGCATAAGTGGGCTATGAATATTGTAGTTAACTGAAGTAAACAGAACATCATTCAGTTGAAAACCTCATCCAGAATATAATAGATAAAAAGTGGTCCGATCGACCGTCAAGAATTTCACAGCTATAAATGTCAGAACAATGACATGAACGTATGTGACAGAGATTGCTGATTAACTATTAATGCTCTATTACGCCTAATGCATTTTTTATCAAGACCTCATTTTGGAACACATTTCTGGTTTTATTAGCTTATTATTAGCTGGCCTGAAAGAAGTAGTTGGTACTAGTTAACATTTGAGTAAACGCTCTTGTCATGACCACTATTTAATAACTTTATGCTTAGTGGAAATATACAATGTTAATTTCATATCTCACAAAATAGACACCCGTACCTCTATAAACAGCATGGTCCAAAAGTTTCAATTAGACAGACAATTAATGAGACACTCCTCCACTCCAGGAAAAACAGGGTCCACAATCGTACAGACCAATCCTGTCTTGGCCCGATAACTTGCTCTCATCAAGCTGCATTGAAATCCGTCATATGCTATTTTAAAGTAACCTCATTGTGGGTACATCAGATCATCATGATAACAGACGGAAAGGGAGCACAGTGGGTTACTGTAGTGAAAAGCAGCAATACTTATTTTGAATTTCCGGCAAAAACGAGTGTTTTTCTGCAAGCCTAAGAATCGTGCCACCTCTAAGCTGTGGCATTTTAACCATGTACCACACGCCCTTGTGTCTTCTGCTTGAGTACACCCTCCATTTGCAAACCTCTGCCCCGGTACCTAGCCCCTGTGCTCGGCCTTCGCACTGCACTGTAATGACTGGCCATGGAGGTTCGTGGGGAGATTGGCTGAGGGGCCGCTGTGTTGACGGCAGCGTGGACTTCACAGATAAGAGGGACAGATGACAAAGGACCCCAGCAGAGAGACAGACACACACGCAGGAAAACACCAGCACACCTCTTCCCTGATTGCCGTTTATAGAGCTCAGTGCAGAAGGGCAAAGTGCTGTTATCGCAAGCTAGCAGGAATGTTCAGCTCTCAAAAGCCATGCACACCAAGCTGCAGACACCATTAACGTCCAAAGTAAGAAGATACAGGAAATTTATGTAACCCTGCCAAATACTTTGTATCCGTTGTCATCCTATAGAGCGATAAGGAGTTATTTTCAATGCTGTTATGGAGTCCAAGGTCCAATTATTTCACAAGAACAAAATAACAAAACCCTTTACTGTTGTCTCTTTCGGAGTGTGTGAAGTGGCAATTTATTGTAGCAAATGGAGATGAGTTCAAATGTTCCCCATTGTTTTGTTACAAGGTTTATATTCAACTACAGAACTGCAGTTAATCTATTTTGACTGACAGTGCCATCATAAACGATAGGAATGTTACTGTACTGTACAATCCCTGTTGCTTCTCTGGAAATAAGTAAATGCAGTGTAGAATCACTATGCTTTCCAGCACAGTCTCTGTAGAGTTATCAAATGCACATTAACAGCACAGTCTGTTCTGAGGCAGTAATTCTGCACAGTTTTCATTTAATAATTCATATAAAGACACTAATGGTATGAAAATTGTAATTTTTTTTGCCTCACCATTTCATCTTTCCTCTCCTCTCTGAAACATTATGGGAAATGACTAAATCCATACACATCTCAAATCTGTTGCTCAGGTATATTAATGTATACTTGAGTGTCTGAGTCATCTATTTAACACTTTGCCGGTTGGAACAGTGATGATTGTCTACAATTCCTTTACCATTAGCGTATGTCTGTGAGAAGAGTACATGTAGCACCTCATTGTCTACTCAACACACTTTTAGAAAAAAGTTTAACCCCGCTTCATCATTTATTTTCTCTGTTGGGAATTGTTAAGGCTATTTAAACTAACAATTTAAGGTAAATAACATATACATAATATGTAGAGTTTCCATTTTGAAGTAGCAACAAGGAACTCTTGGAGTGTATCCTTTTAGCGCTCTGTTCCAGAACCCTAGCCACGTAAACCCCTTACAGAATTGATCAACTTTGGGCCGGAAAAAGGCGGCATTTTTAGCAATAATGAAAGTAATGGCTTGCGTATTATTTTCAAATATTAACATTTAATGCCTGCTTCAATTATGCATATGTGCAACTGAAGTCCAACCTCCCTTTGCAATCATTTCCATCAACAAATACAATAAGCACCACACAAAACACACAGAACTCCCTGCACATGCCTCTGCTACACAATGGTTCCAACTGGGTTTCATTTTAGCCACTTCGACACCAAGGAACTTACTGGACAAAGTCAAAAGGTACATCTCCGAATTAAAGCCTGTCTACACATTTTAAGGACATTTGTTGATTTAGTACAAGAGTTTACAAATGTGAGGGTTGATCAGAAACACATCCTATTCTTCAAAAGGATGTTGGATTGCTGGACTTAATGTCATGCACTTTTAGTGGATGAAGTTTAAATTATATAAGTCCAATTGTTGCACATGTTCAGTGTGTGAAGTTAAATTATTTAACTTGTATTAAATATTCCAAACGCGGCCTTGGCCTGCTGTTTTCGAGGCATCCCTAAACAGTGAATTTGTATTTGACAGTTGTCTATGTTTTCTCTTGTTCTGAATAGTGTGTAGGAGTGCCTATTCAAACAGCGTGACTTAGCCAGCTGAACATGCTTGAAGGCGGAAACCATTACATATTGTCAGATAAGACAATTGACAGTAGACACATGGCTGCAGTATTTTTCATCTGTCTCAAAGCAAGCATTGCTGTGATTGTGAGACTGCATGTATGCATGGTTGTACAAACTCAGATGTAGTTTCTTGCCAAGCATAAACAGTTCAGAAGAAGACTTGTTCTTTATCATATTATTATTTTGGCAAAACAATGTACTGTATACTTCAACACCACCTGGCACAGGTGCCTCTTTGTACCTGAGACCCAGCAAAACATGAAGAGGGCAATTTCTTTGTTTACAGTGCAGAACAGGTTTGGCATGAACCCAGTGGAAGACAAAACAGTACTCATGTATGCCATCAACACATAAATGAATTGTCTGGTACAAATAGTAACATAATCTTGACTCTTCAACCTTTCTAATATTATCCGATTCGGGCTCATACAGCTCTTGTTTCATTCATTCCTATCATAATGCATATTTTCCTAAACGACTAGATTCAACAATGGTCCCCGAGTTCCTATTGATATAAGGAAAAACACCTAGTGTAAAAAGAAATTCTTTAACAATTTCACAGCTACACTTTCAGCTTCCTGCCTGGCTATGGCATGTGCCTCTGATGAACAGGTAAAATAATCTGAAACCATAATGTGCTGGTTACCCCATCCAGTCTCAGATAAGTCTTCAGCTGCCCTCTCAAAAGGGCAAACAATGACAGGACTTGTCACGGGTGCTCTGGTGGCTGGACCATGCATTACCACTGTTTAATAGTCCTCTGACAAACTGGCCAATAAGATATTGCTCTGATTTGTGGGGAGTTTCTCAGCTCTTTATGCACTGTTTATGTTCTGTCACTGTGAATAAAGGTGAGCATCCACAACCCGTCTCCAGTTACAGTTCTCTGGCTCATTGTTTTTACTCTCCAGGAAATCAACGCCTAACTTTTATCATGAAGTCCTCCCTAAAATAGTTGTGGAGGCTTTGGATTCACACTGAGCTCTGCTCAGCACGTTTGTCCCCTGTTTTTTTAACAGAGACCACTGGGTCTCTGTCCTGTGCATCCCAAACAAACGTTAAAGTTTGCAGTCTGAGTGCAGGCCCAGTGGTGACATCCTGAGGCATGTTTGTGATGGCGAGATGGACCGTGGCCTCCTGTGAGTTGGCTGTGTCCTTTCCTTCTGTTTGACACACCAACTGCGTTACTGGAGCCTCTTGGGAGAGCCACACACCTCACTTACCTCCAGGGACGTTGTCTACTAATGTGTCTAGGGCTAATTAAACACTTTTACTAAACTGCAAACAATGAATCTATCGTTAACCCCCTCTCAATTGGCAGCCAGAGTGAGGTTTACAAACACAGCTTTTTTATTAACTGGTTTCTAGTAATGGATATTTAAACCTCGGGCCCCGGTGATTTCTCTGTAAACAACTCTGTCATGCAGGATGCTAATAATGTGATATTTTATGACTCCTGTAATTACAAAAGCCTGATATTTATGCACAGAAACAGCTAGAGTCTTCTGTCTATACTAGCTGTCTAAATAAGCTGACAGCAGTGACAATCACGTTCAGACCCAACATTCTAGCCATCTCAGAACTTTGGCTTATTGTAGGAAATCTGTCACAATCTCAGGTATGAAGGAGATTTTCATTTTTGGTTGTAATATATTTTGTCAGGAAGGTCTGACAATGGAAGAGAGTTGATTAATGAAAACCAAAATATAGTTTTTGGCTGGATTTTCTATTAAGTCAAACCCCTGACCAATTCTCTGACTCGACTGAATTACAAATGGTACATTAAAATATTGATTGGACTCAGGCACGAATTGGCAACTAAACGTATAGTAGATATTACAATAAATATAATTTAATTTGAAAAGAAAAGACACAATGGGTGTAAGAGCAGGCTTTAAGGAAAGTTAAAGAGCACTTGTGTATTCTTATTTTACTGTTCTTGACATGAAAATTGGAAAGGCTAAAACACCAAACATCTATTTAGTTGTGGGTACAGACATGCACAGTAATGAAGCGCTTTCTCACACTCAATTCAACATTTCGAAGAATAAGTAGGCTGCTGGAATGACTTCAAAAGGGGAAAATATGTATGTTTAAATGATAAATGAGATTGAGGGAGAGGAGGGGGTCATGGTGAAATGGCTTTGGCACACAAGAGAACTGCATGACTTTATTACTTTTCCCTATAAGGCTGTATACAAATGGCTGACAAATAGTGTCTTCTGACTGTTACTGACAATTGATGGAACAGAATCTCCCATTTAACAGTGCAGAAAAATAGATTACCTTGACAAGCGAAAGAAGTAGCCAAGTCAAATAAAATTTGCACATGTCAGGGGGTGGGAAATACAACAAATCTTTACTCTCTGGGGTGAGTGGGCAGAGTAAAGCAGAAACCAACAATCTGACAAATGAAATACATTTCTTTAGGACATGATGCCAATGTTGCCTGGCCAGCCAAATTACCATCGTCCTCGTTCCGCTCTTTAAAATGCAAAGCTGGTACAACATCACCCAAACCATTCAAACAAAAACTCATAAGGACAAATCAAAAGAAACCCAAAAGGATGCAGGAAGCAAAATGCAGGACTATGCCTGCCCAGTCCATGACTCATTTAACACAATTAGATCAATTAACTGAGGCAATTCAGTGTGACACATAAAAGCAAAACCTTTGAATTATAGGTTGAGGTTAGGAAATAGGGAACACAGATTTCTGAATTATAGTTAGGTCCCCACAATGATAGAAGAACAGGTATGTGTGTCTGTGTGTGTTTTTGACCTTGTTATACAGTACTTGTAAGGAAGAAAAAAAACACAAGGAACATTCAACCTTTTGGGGAAATTTCACCAGTCCCCTTGAGGAAAAAGGCTATTTTGGGCTTAGGGGTTAGGTTCAGGATAAAAGTTAGAAGGTTGGGGTTAGACGTTTTGGAACATAGGGTTTTATGGCAATAATTGTTTGGGTCCATATGGATTGTAAAAACGAATGTGGGTCTGTGCTTGTTTCATAAACAGTCTCCAAAACAATACAATTGTTGGTTGTCCTGACATTATTTATTGTAAGCTTTTGGTTTACATTTAGGGTTTGGGATTATGGTTAACGTTTATGATTTTGGTTGGGGGGTAATGTTTTCATTTTGGGGCAACTCCCCACTAGGGAAAATGTTAGGTTTAGGAAAACGTACTATTGGGCAAAGTGTTAGAATTGAGTTTACTATAATGTTTAAGCATTGCAGTTTAATGTTAGTCTAAGGCATTAAAGACTTGGTTAAGTTTAGGCACAAAGGTTAGTTTATTAACGTTAAGGTTTAGAGCTAGTGGATAGGGACCATGGGTTTCAGGTCTTCACAAGGATATAAAATAATGTGTGCTTGCTGCAAAATGGGAAGGGAGGATTCATTTCTAGTGAGCGCAAAGGGAATTATGAGCAGTGTAAATAATTGCATATAAACAAACCTCTGGTCTGATATAGTCCATATAACCTGTGGCGTGAGTACCTGACCTGACCTCTGGAGACTAGTCATGACCAGGTCAGAGTCTGCTCAAGACACGATACACTCCAAATTAAATTTTGCTGCTGTGTTTTGTATTATCGGTGTGCATAACGTGACTGTCAGAGATAGTGACATTGGCAAACTGTAGATTGAGGGGATTTGCTGGAGTACTGCGTGTGTGTGCGTGTGTGTGTGTTGGTGTGTTCACATGGCCAAATGTGCATCCTTGTGTTTGTTGTGCCTGCGCTGCAAGGTGAGAGCACCATGCATCTGGGCCTAATTTTAGGTTGCCAATGGGTGCTGGCTGGCCGCAAAGCGTTTGAGGTGTGATGTTTATCTTAGCCCCTGGAGAATCGCTCTGACAGCTGTCTTCAATGGGTCTAGTCTCCCCATTGGAGGGCCTTGTTACCATGGAAACCGGGGGGCTTTATAAACAAACACTAGGTTTTCAAGCCACAGCAAACACGCGCGTATTCCCCATCATCACAGGATGATAATGATAGTGGATCATGATACGGAATGGAGAAACATTGGATCTGGTTCATTTGGTTCATTCTTCAAACCTTGATTAATTGTTTTCTGTCTTCTCTCTCCTCATTAGATTGAAGACATAATTATGCGGATGCAGGATGAGAAGGCAGGAGGGGTGGCCATCCGTACTGTCAAAAGCTTCCTGTCCAAGATCCCCAGTGTGGTATCAGGTGACAAGCTTTGTGTGTGTGTGGGTGGGTGTTAAAATGTCTTCTACATAATAGAAAGCAGACAGAGAAAGAGTCAGGATCATTAAAGCAAATGACCTTTCAGTGTAATGTGTATTAATGCCTCTATAGTTGGTGACAGAAGAGACAGCCCATAAGGTCTTGGCTAAGAGGCCTAATTTCTGGCATGTTTCTGGCCCCGTCCCTATGAAAGTAAGAGGGCAGTGTAAGTGATTTATACTGGAATGAAAAGTGACAGAATACCTGTTGCAGACTTGTATACAATACCCCAGTCTAGACTGTGATAGAAACAGTACGGTGTAAATACAGCAATGCAGGTTTGATGGGGCCTTAACAATGTTCTGGCATGTCTGTATTTGAGCTTGTTTTATGGTAAGTAGAGTAAACCATTGAAATGTTAGTAAGTGTTTCTGTTTATGGTCAGGATGATGGTTTTTGGGGGCTTATTATGAGTCCTTTTCCTATGAACTGTTGTCCTCGTCTATCATGCAACTCCTCAAATAATGATCTGAAAAAATTAGAATTGGCGGCTGAGTGAAAAAAACGCATTCAAAGAATAAGTAGATCCACAGCCAGCCAGCTATAATACAAGTGTTAACCTGTCAGGCAATCTGAAAATCACCACACACTATTCTATAAAACAATGTTATTACAAAACCAAACCTATTCACACAGACGACACCATGTATATGTTTAACCATTTATTGGAGAAATATGCCCAGTAATGTACATACATTGTCTTGGCATTAAGTTCCGCTCCTCTGGTCTCACAGCTAGCAAATGATCGTGTATACGGTACTAGTAACAATAACATCATTGTAATATTATTAATAGCAATCCCGAAAGGCAATGAGCAAGGTACGCAGTACCTAGACCGCCAGAATAGGAGAAACAGGACCAGACAGGTGGAGGCAGGGAGATGGGTGGATATTCACCTGCATGCCAACACAACCATCAGCATATTAGACTGAGTGAGTAACCTGACGACTAAATAGACAGGTATGAAATCTGATATTGTGATAGGAGTGATCCGATGTCACTGGCCAGTTATCACTTGGGTTTCAGGCCTGAGCTGGCTATTTTAATTTGACAAAACAATTTTATCAATTGCTTAAATATTGCAAAATATATACACATTTACAGGAGTTTTGTGCTTTGGCGTAAAGGGGGCCATAAAAGCTCTTGAACCGAACATAATTACTGAAAAAGTAATTGAATCATGCCAAAAACTTTGCTTAAAGTGAATGACGGCCACCTGATTTCCTGCCCATTTTCAATCCAAGATCACAATAACGTAGTATTTGGATTGTTCCTACTCCGCTACATGGAACATTCAGCCTCGGCCAAGGGCATTGTTACCACACTGTAAGCTTAAATATATATAAAATTCAGGCAGACCTGTACGATAAATATTCTAGCTGTGTTCATTTATATTCTCTCTGTGGAGGTGCAACGATACTTTCTTGTCACTGTGAACCATTCTTCTTTTTTGAATACCAGGAGCAGACATTGTGCAGTGGCTGATGAGAAACCTGTTCATAGAAGACTCAGGTAGGACAGCCATGTGCACAGCCAATGAGATTTATTTGAATTGGATTGACACCTGATGTTGGTCTCTCTGAATGCACTGAAAAGTAAAGAATTTTTTTTCGGAACTCAGTATCATGTTCTCACTCCTGCAGCCGAAGCCATCCATTTAGGGAGCCTGATCGCTGCCCAGGGCTACCTCTTCCCCATCTCCGACCACGTCCTCACACTCAAAGATGATGGGACCCTTTACCGCTTCCAGGTAGGCTAGCATTCATTTGAACCTTAGGTACCGGTGGACCTACCGTCCTGAAGGGCGCAGATGGATTTACTGTCCACACCAGCATCCATAAAATGAGTCATGACCATTATGAAACACAGGCCAAGAGTTAATAAATGATCCACTGTCTGGGACAAAACAGCTATGAGGTAAACACAGCAGAATGTACCAGTAAAACCAATGACATGAGGGATTTCTCTAACGGTCTGATCCTAAAGCATTGTAATCACTCTGGACTCGCCATTTTTTGGAAATGAATCTGTCACCTCTCACTGCCCTTGATTTTCCCCTTAACCTCTGGGAATAGACACATTACAGTATTAGATCAACACAGTTAAATTGATGTTCATATTTTAGTTGACACTAGCTGGAAAAACATGACAGGGGTCGCAGAGGTACTTACTGCAACCCAGAATCAAGCTGGCTTTTTTCAGTGTCAGTGTAAACAAGTTAATATAAAATATGTAATAGTTCTATGTATTTATGTGCACTTTGTGACATAGTACAGTACTTTAAACGGAAGTGGAGAGTAAATTGTCCCCTGGTCCTGCTGCAAGGCTCCCGAAGAATGAGTCAGTATAGCCGGCTGATTAGCAGGCTAATCCCAGCTGGGAGCAGCTCCGTTGGGAGGCACCAAGTTGGCAGTCGTCTCTTCCCCAGCACTATTATCTGTGTCACCCAACCATCCCTCCTCTACCCTAATGCTCAATCTGCTGGACAATCCACTTATCCACACTACTTTTCCCTCAGATTAAAATACATAATGGGCATTTTGGGGGGTGGGGAATGGGATTGGATGTGTGCGCATGTGTACATGTGTTTGTGTCCCCCACATTTAATGGGAGAAAAAGTGCCCTTCCTCTGACGAGTGTCATTATTGACATTAAAAGGAGACCTGGATTTTTTTGGGGAGTATGTTGATTTTTGTCAGGGCCATTACTGAGGGGACTTCCTGTGTGTTCGCTGTGCCATGTCTTTAGAAGCCCCACGTTTATTGACAACTTCCTGGTGTGCTTTGAAACAAGTCCCCGTCTAGGGGACTTATGCCATGAAATGTTCCCTTCCCGTTCCTTCTTATACTTAAGTAGGTGAATCTGTGGAAATCTCAGTTATCCCTTTTGGTTTTTGTCCAGATATCAAGGAGATTCATATATTTCGTTTCACAAGAAATAGCAAAGGATATTCACAATCTACTAGTCGAGATTGTCAAGTTAGTGAGGAATAGTCATACAAATATTTACACAGAGACGGTGAATACGTTTTGCAGGGTACAACGTATGCTGTTTCAGGTCAGCAGATGTGGTGTACAGCAGCAGGAATCGTTAACCTTAGTCATCAGAAATGGAAACAATGGAACAATGCAGTGGAACACTCAATCGGTAAAACAGAACTCTCAAAATCTCTAGATAATCAGATTAAGGCTGAAAACAACAGGTGAAGCAACATTGTGTGTCCACACACTCTGAATGAGTTATTTTGGAGTTTCTATTTCCTGTGTAGCAACAGTTCTGCTTTAATGCAATATATATCGAAATGATCTTCTGACAATATTGTGTTCCTTATAGATTTAAAACCAAGTTATTTCGACAAGTCTCGCTAAGATTGATCAGGACCACCAGGCCTAGCGGATACAGCTCATATCCAAATGATGTCATAATCTTACTCTGGACTTTAACTTTCCACCATGTAGATAAGTTAACTACAATAGCTGAAAATGACACACATCGAACAATTGCTCACACATCAAACTTTTCATTGATAGAGACATTAGTTAACGTTAGTCCTTGGGAAAAGGACTGTGGGTACAGGGCCAAACTAGAACTTTTCTATCTGGTGCTTAATGGCATTTTTTATAAAATAGTTTCCAGACCAAGGAGGTGTGAAGATACTTGAAGGTACGGCCTCATGAGACTAGAATCCACATTCTCTACAATATTTGCTGAAACATGAAATCAGGAGAAAATGTGCTCTTAAAATGAAAAACCAATTAAAATGGAAACATCTACAATGTTGGAGAGCCTTTTAGTCACCCCCTCCTGAGAATGGGTATGACTTCATCATGTTCTATTAAAATAGTAAATCTCTGTGCATTTACAGTATAGACTCGTTTTTTCAGCTTGTGAGTCAGGGTCTCTTGAATCGGCGGGGGTAAGCCAATTGAAAATGAATAAGGTGACATGAGAGTATCCAAAGACACACATTACAGAGTGGTTTGTAGAACCCCAGTGAACTGCCTACAGAGAAATGACATTCTGAAATTAGTGTTACTAGGGGAAATAATGGTGCCTGAGTTTTGACTTTTACAGACTTCACAGCAATAGAATTCACTCATTTTTTTCACCCAATACAATCTTTCACTTAACATATACTCAACCCAGACTCCTTTAACTCACAGGGACATGAATGTGTTGTTGTTTTGTGATGCACAGTAGAAAGTCAAGTACATACAAGAAGCAAGCGTACATATGGAGGACCAATCATGTTGTAAGTGAAGTGATAAATTATCTAAAATGAGCACCAAGTAATATCTAAACAGACAACCAAGTAGGTGCAGCACTTGATATTTCTTTCATAGCAGCAAGTGGACCAGATGTTTGAGACAATGCCACTAACCAACAATGACGGGAAAGCCATGTTTATTGCATATTTGCAAGCACTGCCCGTAGAAATGGGAAGAAGGGATTCCTGGGTATCTATGCACTCTTAAAGCTCCCTCAGGCCCTCACACAATTTCACCCATTTCACTTCTGAAAGAAGGGAAAATGGCATAGCGCATTTACAATTGTGCTCAAAAGTTTGCATACCTTTGGAGAATTGGTAAAATATGTACCATTTGTAAAGAAAACATGAGCGAGCAGGCAAAACACGTCTTTTATTTCTTATGGGATTCACATTCCACTTTAGTTCATAACAGAATGGCACAATCATGAAAAAAAACACAGCTACAAAGAAAAGAATTAACGGAACCCCGTTCAAAAGTCTTAGATCTTAATACTGTGTACTGCCACCTTTAGCATCAATGACAGCGTGCAGTCTTTTGTAGTGGTCGAGTCCCTGAATTCTTGCAGATGGTATAGCTACCCATTCGTCTTGGCAAAATGCCAAGTCATGCAAAGTCTTTGGTTGTCTTGCATGAACCGCACGTTTAACATCTCTCCAGCTTTCGTTTGTGACCATAGAGCTCTATTTTGGTCTATTCACTTCAAATTATAGTGTGCCAGAAGCTGTGAGGCGTGTCAGGTATATTGTAACTGGGTTTTTGTGTGGCATTGGTGCCATAAAGGCTTCTTTCTGGCAACTAGACCATGTAGCTCATTTTTGTTGAGTATTGAAACCACATCGTCTTTATCTTGAGCAGCCAGTATTTCTCTTGAGGTTATCTGTGGGTTTTTCTTTGTATGCTGAACAAATCTTCTGGCCGTTTTGGCAGAATCATTTCTTGGTCTACCTAACCTTGGCTTGGTATCAATAGATCCCTAAATTATCCACATCTAGATATGAGATTTAACAGTACTGGCTGGCATTGGCAAGGCTTTGGATATCTTTTGATATCCTTTTTCATCTTTAAATTTTCGACAGTTCATTTCTGCTCCCCATGGCTCAGTTTCTAGCCTGCTCAGTGCATCTATGTGAAAGCGACTAAACTTATTGTAAATGTGGGTAATTTCTCTTCTCATTCTTATTTAAAATGGAGTCAAACCACTATGTGATAACAAATGGCTTCATATGATCACTATCCTTACAGATCACCATCATTTGGTTGTTTTGCATGATCAGTCATATTTTCCAAATCAATGCAAACATTTCACAATTTCTGACAGGATATGCAAATGTATGAGCACACCTGTACTTGCACCTGTAGGAAGCACACCTGTACTCGCCATCATGAACTCTACCAAATCTGCTGAATGCTTTTGCAATGAGACAGGGTTGTTCACAAAAGTTTGACCATCTAAAACAAACAGTTTAGTACCAGGTGACTGATATCATGTCACCTTTTCCCCTTAGGCTCCATACTTCTGGCCCTCTAACTGCTGGGAACCTGAAAACACAGATTATGGTAAGTTATGTTGTGATCGGTTATAGGTGGAATTGGAAATCATTACAGAATTCAATGTGTCCAAGCATATATCCACTGATAACAATATCCAATCTGAATCTCCCTTCCCAACCAACCTAACTCATAGCCTGAGCTTGTGGCCCTGAGCGTCTGGCCCAGACTGTGTCATATGCCGTGCCAACAGTGCAAACAAATGGATCTGTTGTTGTCTCCCACCCAGTATCGATTGAGTGGCCCTTTTCTCCCCATAAGGGTCTAATCTCGCCCCCAGCCTGCGGCACAAACCACCCAGAACACTGGGCCTTGCATGGCATTATTTAACATCACTTGGCCTTCATGTCTGCACAGCATTTCTACAGCTTGATTATATAAATGACAAAAGATGTCAACCGCCTCATTTAATATTGCTCACTGCACTCTGATCGGTTTAGATCAACTCAGGTGGAAACCCAGTAGGTGGCCTTTGTTTACAGAAATCGACAATAGCACAACTGGTGGTACGGCATCTGTACGGCCTTCGTCAGGCAATATAACTGAACACAGACTGTCAAGCAAGCGACTCTAATGTGTGGTTTTCCCTCTCATCCGCAGCCATTTACCTATGCAAGCGTACCATGCAGAACAAGGCCAGGCTGGAGCTCGCTGACTATGAGGCTGTGAGTCTCCTCACTGCACCGGAACTGTTCTCAAAACTCTGCTGACCCTTTAACAGAGATGTGAACAACCGAACTACAGCCTCTCTTGTTGTTTTCACCACAATATCAATAGGTCACTTAAATATGTATGTATGAAAGGTGTTTGCATTGCTCAAGTGCCATTCGGATGCCCTTACGCATGTAAACTACGACGTGATATTTCTTGTTGATTGATATGACGTGGTTTTCAATACAGCAAATTACAGTATTCATTATTATATCCTGTCTGTAAATGGTGTTTCAGGAGAACCTGGCCCGACTGCAGCGGGCCTTCGCCAGGAAGTGGGAGTTCATCTTTATGCAAGCTGAGGCACAAGTCAAGTGAGTGGACAGTAAAAAATGGTGTTTGCCATTAACGGCAGTATGTCAGTATACATTTTTCCTGTTTTTCCTGCATTGATACATTTTTACCCGTGGCTTAGCTAACTAGGAGATTTTACGTGGAACAGCTGGTTTGAAGCCTTGTTTTCGATTACTTGGTATACATTCAATTGTATTTATGTTCTTACTATTCCATCTCAATCTGCTGGCTGACATTTGTAAACACGGTGCAGATTTGATATTACCTACTCAGTACAAAATTAGGACATAAGAAAAATGATTCCAGTCAAATTGATTTCAGTCTTAGCACAATCTATTAACCATAGCTAGGTTGAATGTTAGTGAAAAAAACAATAAACTGTTATATTTAGAGAGAACGGGAAATGGATCATCCAAACACTGATCACTAAATGCCAATTATGTAAGAGTTTTACCCTACCAGAGTCCATTTTCCTAGGTGAAGCAGTAACACGGACTGTAACCTGCACTTGGAGATTTTCCCCTCAAATGGTCTGAGTAAGTGTGACTGTCTGTCTGTGGACTCAGTAATGACCTGGCTTGGCCTTCTGTCTCCTACCCTCAGGATCGACAGGAAGAAGGACAAGGCTGAGAGGAAGATCCTGGACAGTCAGGAGAGGGCTTTCTGGGACGTTCATCGCCCTGTGGTGAGTTGGGAGCTAAGGAGGGGGAGGACTACAGCTGAGCGAAGCTACGGGTCTGTCGAGTGTTGGAGAAAGGACATGACGAGGAGTGTTCCAGTGAAAGTGTGAAGCCCTACGGGCTCCACTGTTAGAACAATAATGTCTTCTATCAGTCTAGTTGTCTGGCAGGGCACGGGTTCGTTTGAATTAGCCTGGATCCCAGTGGGGTTCTGTATTAACCAATTCCTCTGTAGTCAAAGTGCTGTAGAATGCCCCCAGGCTAGGGCAGGATGTTGCCTGGTGACCCACTATTACCTGACCTAGAAACTAACTGTCTCGCAGCCAGGCTGTGTAAACACCACAGAGATGGACATTCGCAAGTGCCGGAGAGAGAAGAATCCCCAGAGGGTGAAAAGGGTAAGGAAGAAGGCCGTCGCTGATATGTGGTCACATCTGTTTGAGTGTGTGTGTGTGTGTGTGTGTGTGTGTGTGTCTGTTTGAACGTATGTGTGTTGAGGGCAATCTTTTAAACAGTAAGTCATATATCTATTCTGTTCAGTCGGTGTATGGGCTAACAGATGACACCCAGACACAGAGTCCAGTCCACCAGTCCATCCCATCCCAGCCGGCCAAGAAGCCCACCCGAGAAGACGTACAGAAGGAGGTAACACACTCTGTGGATGCTCCAGACTGGTCATAACTAACACCGCCATTTCCCACTTCTCCTGCTGTCTGTCTGTTTCACTCATTCATCAATCATAACATCAACTCACCTCTGAGTAACAAGCTACTGTCACATGCTGACATCTTCAATTATTTTCCTCCTCAGATTTCCTTCCTGAATATCCAGCTGGACAGACACTGTATGAAAATGTCCAAAGTGGCAGACAGCCTCATGAGCTACACAGAACAGTTCATGGTCTACGACCCTTTGACCTCAACCACTGAACCCTCCAACCCCTGGATCAGCGATGACACCACCTTCTGGGACCTTGAGGCCAGGTGCGTTTACTGGGGAGGCAGCATGTGGGAATAGGCTACATAGATGGTGGGTTTAGGCTGAGGGATTGAGCTCCCATATACTAGCTGAAACCTCATGATATCTGCATGGCTAGATTGTTTCTTTCTCTGTGCAAGGGATTGGGAAACAGGCATAAAAATATTTATTTGATCCGATTGCTATGCATGGTTCTATTTTCACGTCTATTGCATTTCTTTAATATATCAAATACTAATGACTGTAGAAAATATTATTCCATTCATGCAAAATGCATTTAAAAGAGCATACACAGCCACAAGTTTGTCAAGCAGCTGTCTATATCCATTCTTTACCGTGTGCAGCCGGGACCCCAGCCAGCATCGTGTGAAGAAATGGGCCTTCTCTCTGGAGGAGGCACTCAAGGACCCAGCGGGTCGTGATGCTTTTCTCAAGTTCCTGGAGTCAGAGTTCAGCTCAGAGAATCTCCGGTGAGATATGGTGTCTCTCAGTCTCGGGCGATCTCACATCCGTAGTCAACACACTCTCTTACAACTAATTTACATCCACAGTCAACACTCTCTCCTATTACTATTTTCACATCCACAG